>CAVNYN010288706.1:0-100032 GCA_963692815.1 Nyctanthes arbor-tristis | reverse complement strand
TCTGTCCCCATGGAAAATTTATCCAGGACCTTAAAGTGCTTAGGTCTGTCAGATCATGTGTTGGCAACTGCGCAGCACGGCTTACTTGATCCATCAAGTAAGGCTGCACAGTCTCAAGACGCACACAACATACATCACATACTCGTTGCGGATTCTCAGCACGGAGATCGGAATGGCAGTAAGCTCCTCCCTTTGGTACAGTCACCGCAAAAAACTCCTCTTCCGATCTCGACAATGATGCCTGGCACACATTATTGGGTGAAATCTTATGCTGCACAGCATGCAGGAAGAAGCTGCACTGTCTGGGAGCCATTTTGGGGGCTCAGCCTCAAGAATTTCTTGGGCATTACCGAAATTAGCCTCGGTGAGAGTTTGAGCCATCTCCTTCCATGCTTGCTCAATAACACAGTTAGATATCCATGACATTTGCCCAATATCACCAGAAACAAGAGAACCGGCCTTTCCTCCGGCCACAAGCAACATCTCCACGACCACATCCCACATGGTCATTGCTTTATCTTCCCCAATGCATTGTCCCCAGCTTGCATCTCCTTCAGGAGTGTATCCACCATTCGAGCAGAAACCTCTAGTCCACTCTTCACGCTCACTTTCTGACATAGGGGGAATGGAGACAGGTATCCAAATTCCAGTTTCTTCATAATGTGGCGAGTCATAGTAGAAGTACTTTTCTTGCTTAGAAAGTGAAGTATTAAATTCTATCTTATGGTCAATCTCAACTTCTCTATCTTGAGGCGACTCAGTCTCACAGCCGTCGGTGTTGGCTATCGGTGTGCTATTTTTCTTGGCAGTCTTCTCGAGCCAGGAAGAGTTACATTGTTTATCACTGTCCACTGTAGGTGTAGCCAACTGGCAGGGTGGTAAAATCCCATTTTCAGTTGGGTGTCCAACCTTTCCTGCCGGTGACTCAAGTTCTTCAGTTTTGGCTGCTACTTTTGTAGAACCTCTCTTCCCAGCACTTTGCTTTGTTTCATCTTCAGGCAATTCAGAAAAACATGATAAAGGCCTAAATTGTTGTCTCTTGAAACATTCTTCTTCATCACTTTCACTTCCTTTGTTACAGAGAGATAATTCACTAAGAGATTGTTCAGTATAGACCATTTGCTGGCTCATGAAACGGTTAGTCTCAGAAATATCCTCCCCAGGCTGAACAAGTAATAAAGGACTGGGTTCTTCACAGCTCTCCATTTACTCTACTGTAGCCCCAATAATGGTCCTCTAATATATCTCTCCTTTCTCTGAAGAATGCACTTGGAATTTAGTTTAACAAGAAAAGAAAATTTACATGGATAGACCCTATTATATGAAAAGGGGAGTGCGAGACAAATGTATACAGCATATTCAACAAATAACCCAGACATTTAGTACTAGCCATGAAGCTCTCCAATTTTCACTTATATATCAAAGAAAAAGTTGAAAGCACTACATGGCACTTAAGCAGGGGGAAAATATATGGTTGAAAGCAACAGAACCAACGCGACGACAACCAGCGCTATAAAGGACAGGTGGAGGGAAATGAAGAAGAGATCTAGGCAAAGAGTGATGGAAATAGACAAGGATAGTTTACTTAAAATCTCCAATTTCAGATAATTAGAGTTTATTTTAAAGATAGTGTAGTATTTTGTCTTGTTTTTATACTAAGTTTCCTACTTTACGCTAGTTTCAGACTCTCAGTATTATGGTAGTTAAACATCAACAACTGAATGCCACTTCATGATTTCCATTTGTCTTATTCCTCTTCCATTCTATCTCCCCCTTGTCCTCCCCTATTTGCCTTCTTCTATAGTTCTAATTCTTGTCTGGTAGTGTATCTTATCAAAAAGAACATATAGGTTAATTAATACACTCCAATTGATGCTTCACTAAATGCACATGATACATCATAATTTACACACAATGTAAATGTGCAGAAAACACTATGAACAGATTCATTGAGGAGCATAAAATACAATATAATGTTCATAAATTTCTGTAACTTGAATTTCGGAAGAAATAATTTAAATTTCAAGTGTTTGGAGCGCCATGTGCTAACTTGTGAAGAGAAAACACAACCCCACCTGACCTGTCCCCAGAAAAAAAAGGAACAAAAGGAAAATAAGAAAAATCATCCTTTTTTGTTGCTTGTTTTGAAAACTTCCAAGAAACCATTACCTTTACAACTTTTTTAGAGAGCCTTCACATAGTAACATACTGCGAGTAATAAACTTGTCTTCTAGTAATCTGCAAATACTTGGACTTTGAAATTTTCTCATTCTGTGTTTTGCTGCCAAATGTTAAGTCTTAGTCCATCGTGCTTTAGGAAGATGTAACTTCTCAACAAAGTTCACACTTTTCGTGATGCATATACCGCCGCCAAATTTATTATAGTACACAGAAATTAAAAAGGAAAAGAATTCAGAGAGCACAATTTTCCACTTTCCACTCTTCTTTCATTGATGAATGCAGCTCCCTAGGTAGGGAAAGGGGGAGCAAGACATAACACCTCATTTAGAATTTTCAAGACTGCCAGCTCTCTTGTTGTCTGTAAAATCATGTTACTTTCTAGCCCAACTCAAACACTTCCATTAACTGATATTAGTAAAAGATTAACTTGTATTTGTCTGGTAATTTACCAGTTATATCATCCAGAAATCCAATTACAAGCATAACATCAAGCATATAAAAAACAAAGAACTGCCAAAGCTGTTCGTTTTCGTTATGGAAAACGGAGTCACTTCACTTGCACTGCACCATACAAATAAAAAATCCAAATACCTCTGCACCAAAAGCAACTTAATTTTCGTGAAAAAAGGAGGTAATACAACTAGTTCTGGAAAACTTGTCCGAACAAAATTGAAGGAATTAACGGAGCAAGAGGAGCAACATTAAAAGTAACCAGAAAACCCATACTTTTCTAATAAATAAATAGCAAGTAAAAATCATAGTAAACAAAGAAAAGGACATTGATATCTGAGTATCCGAGAAACTGACCTACGACAACGTTTTAGGAAAGAAGACTATTAGTTTCGCAATCAAAGCAACACCGAAGGGAATCAAACAATCTTAATAATCATCTGACATCAATTAATATACAGATAAACATAAAAGAGGGAGTACCGGAAACCCTAGATTCTGAGGGAGTCTATTTCTCCTTCAGCTGAACTTGGGAACCCTATTATTGCCGATCATCCAACGCTGTTGCCCAAACGAATAATATAATATATGAAGCAGAGTTACCAGACAGAGAATTGAATTGTTGATTGACCGATCTCATTCCCTGCTGATGTTGATGCCATTGGCGTGTCGCGTCGGTGAGTTCTAAATTATATATATATACTTAGTTCTCAAACTATTGTCGCAATGGCCTATTAGCTCAGTTGGTTAGAGCGTCGTGCTAATAACGCGAAGGTCGCAGGTTCGAGACCTGCATGGGCCAGGTATTTGCTTTTTGTTTCCCTGTGAATTACGATAATTCCTTTTCCTTTCCATTTTGGCCCTTTTTCCCTACACTTTTGGCCTGTTTTCAATTAAATTAATTTAACGTCTTATCTGTAAATTACTTTTTCTAAATCACACAATACACATTTAAGTTATTTTATAGAGGTAAGATCATAATTATCAGATTCGGCTCAAATATTGAACCGGCTTACGACTTAAGTCATTATTAGTTCACTGATTCAACCGATGACTCAGTGGTTGAATCGGCGGGTCAATTTCAATCAATTTGTTGAATTATTTTTGACAAATATAGCATGAATAATTGTCATTAGTGTCAAATTTACTATAATTTCATAATTAAATATCATTACGCACAAGTGAAAATGAAATCAATAAATATCATTTAGATATAATTCGCCTTGAATTCTAATTTTTGGCCTGTGATTGTTGGATGGCGAGACTGCATCGAGAGAACGACAATGAAAATTTGTATTAGGTGAAAAATAGATGTTAAAAGACGTTAGTTGACCATCGAGTTCTAAATTTCCTTGATGTGTAATAACCCGGGCGGTTCTTCGATTTTCGGGTCACCGGTTCTTTGAGAAACCTGCCGGGTCAGTCTGGTCAATTTCGGTTCGATTGCTTATTATTAATCAATTGTTAACTGGACCGGACACTTGGCCGGATCACCAGTTTTCCGGTCCGACTGGCCTGTCTGGGCCGGTTTTGATAACTATGGGTAAGATTGTGAATTTACCCCGATTTTAGAAAAGGAAAATATATTAATACTACAATTTTTTATAGTTACACCATATTTTAATTATTTTACTAGCCCTCAGTCTTTATGGCTTATTAAACTGGAGTCTAAAGAAATATTAATGAATTTTTTCTAAGCATTTTTTTATTTTTGTATCTTGTTTCATAATGATGATTATAACTGTACAAAAAAATTTTATTTGTATGTCAAGTCATAAAAAAAATGTGCCAAGACCTTTATAGTCTAGTGGCACCTGTATTGGTTTTTTATTCCCTTAGTTAAAGGTTTGATTTCCCTCCCCTACAATCCCCTTGTAATATAAAAAAAAAAGTCATAATAAATGTGTAATTTTATTTTTATATATTTTGTTTTTCTTTTCTTATTCAAAATATTTAAGTGGTTTTCACACTGAAATTTTTAAGTAGAAATTATTATTATATACAATATGTGATAATCGATAAAATATTAAGAAAAAAAATATGTGAAGAAAAAGTTAATAGCTTAGTCTAAAAACTCGAAAAGATGAGGGATACTTGAAAGATAAAAGATGAAGGATACTATAATTAGTGTGGTAGTGTGAATATAATTCCCCTTTTGAAAGATACTATTTGCGGGTAATCACAATCTTATCTATGTATATTGTTTGAGTAGGGAAAAATAATTTAAAGATAAGACGGTAAATCACAATCTTATCTATGTATATTGTTTGCGTAGGGAAAAATAATTTAAAGATAAGACGGTAAATTCTATTTTTGATAAAAAAAAAATTGCCTTTACCTACAAATTGCAGAATTCGTGTTTTGCGCTAGCTTTCAGTACTCAGGATTAGTCTACTATTGGAGAAGGTCAAGGCTGGATTATTATTATTTTTTCTTTTTTCCTGGTGTATTATCATTTTATCATTGATTTGCAAAAATGAAATCAACTTTGTGCATTAGACTTGAATTTCTTGATTACAAGTTTCATCTTCCCATTGGGTTATTTATTTCTCATTAAGTAAAATTTGATTTCAACGTATTATCATTTATCATATAATATTCGATTCATTAATAACACAACAACTTTGATTATTATCAATGCTCTATTATTGTGGTTGGAATTGTGATGCACTTGTTGAAAAGTCAAATTCTGGGAATAAACAATTGAACCACACTCATTCCTCCCCTAACTTCCCTCTCTCGCTAATCACTATCCTCCCCGTATGATAAAAAAAATAAAAATAAAAATAAAAATAGAAAATGAGAAAATAATGTTATGTTATCTTTTATAGACTAGTCCATAATGAAGGATCGTATATTCGTATGACACGTGATTACTAGATGAAAAGGTAATTTGGTGACCATATTGTCTCATATTGAGCTATGTAAAAATAAAGCAAAGTTATCTTATTTTGTCACCCTATATATACTCAAAAATTGGACCAATTAAATGCAAAAAATAATAAATAAATAAAATGAATTGCGTTGAAAAAGAAGTTGAGATTTTTATGCTCGAGGGATTCATCGAAGAGTGGATAAAACGGAAGAAAAATTACGGTTTCACGAGCGGGCGGGCCCGGGAGTCAATGCTGTCCTTATAAAGTAAGAGCCGGAACTCCATGAATCACGAGAGCCAGCCACCTTCCCCGGCTGGCCGCCTTTACTCTTATCTTTAACGTTTATCCATTGGTCGAATTTATTAGACAATTTAATCACGAATCAATTTTGATTCAGGTGTTTTTTTGATTTTGACCACGATTAGCTGGGACGACTTTTCTTTTAACATGGAGTCGGATCATCATCATCATAAAATAAAAAGAAAAAATAAATAATACTTTTTGTCCCGCTCTCTTACAAATAGATCAGCACATTACTATATCAACTTGATATGTTGACATGTAAAAATATGGGAGAAATGTAGTAATAGATAATCAAATGCTTGAAAATCATGTGCGTACAATATACAATAATGTGTCAAACTGTTGATAGGAGTTTTTTTCCCCTGATTGTAGTTGTATTAATTATCTTGAAATATATATATATATATATATATCCCACACATTAATAAGCAATGTAGTATTAAATCAGTTATTGGTTGCCACTGGTTGCCAAATTTGGGGAAGATGCCACTTAGTTGGATTAGAATTAAGCCATTGATTAATTAATTAATTAACATTGGAGGCTTCAAGTAATTGCATTAGATCACCTACCAGCCGGAAAATTCATCTATTCTAACAGTAAAAATATTGACTTCCATTTACACATCTTAACATTCATTAACTCAAAGTTGGAGGCCAGGAAAAAAAAATACAAATATTGGGAAATTACTCAGGAAGGGAAAAGCATGCATGATGAGATAATTTAAGCCAAAATACTATTATTAATGCATGGTATGGGTAGTGGGCATATTCTGCATTTTCCGGTGTGTGGTTGAAGCATCCTTCAATGCCATCTTTATTAGTAATATATATAAATTCAGACATATCATCACACTTTTCAACCATAATAACAAGTCTTCAGATTTTAAGGAAGCTTCTCTCTCTTCATAGTCAAGTGTTTTGATACATCCTTAAAAGAGTCCAAATTCTCTCCCTCGTCCATTCCACCCCACCCAACCCACCTCTACCGTATATATACTGCCTCTGTAGTCTGTAGAGGAAAGAAAAATAAAGAAAAATATTATAATGGCTGAAATTTCATCAGATGCAAATGGGGTGGCTGTGAATATAAAGGTGGAGGAAGCTCTAAACAAGAAAACTCCTGATACAGCACCCAACACCACCAGCCATGGAAATTCTTCAGGCCACAGTCTTTTCACCCTGCCTTTCATTCAGAAGGTAGTGATTCTGTTTATCAGTACTTTGAATCATTTCATCTAGCTTCTTATTTGTTGATATTTATTAGAGTACCCAACAAGAGAAATCTCTGAAACCTGTATACAGATAATTGCAGAGATAGTGGGGACATATTTCCTGATATTTGCCGGCTGCGGCTCAGTGGTGGTGAACGCGGACAAGGACAAGGTGGTGACCCACCCAGGAATTTCCATAGTTTGGGGTCTGGTCGTGACGGTTATGGCATATTCAGTTGGGCATATTTCTGGTGCACATTTTAATCCTGCTGTCACTATTGCTTTTGCTACCTGCAAGAGGTTCCCATGGAAACAGGTGATGATTTTAATTGCAACTCTAGTACTGGTACCTCTTCAATGTACCCATAAACATTTATCGAGTGTTAATTGCACCTCTAGTACAGTTATTAATTAGTAGTTACAGTTAAATAGATGTAAGATTTTAATCGCATCATATTCGATAGAATGTTGTTATATTAATTGCATGTTTTGATCGATTTATATGACTATTTTTATCAAATGGTGGATTATAATCTTTGGTTTAGGTACCGGTCTACGTCGTAGCTCAAGTCATTGGATCAACTCTAGCGAGCGGAACTCTTAGGTTGCTTTTCAACAGCAACCACGATCATTTTGCCGGCACACTTCCAACCGGCTCCGACTTGCAGTCTCTGGTGGTGGAGTTTATTATTACATTCTACCTCATGTTTGTCATCTCTGGCGTCGCCACCGATAATAGAGCTGTACGTTCGACTAATCCATCGCTTATACTGTTAAGTTTTATAAAATTTCTATATCTTATAATAGTCAATTCATTGCACGTGTTTGGATATATATACCTTTTTTAGAAGATCATGAAAATTTTTTTCCCCTTTATTACAAGGGGGTTGGAGGGGAGGGGATGGTGGGATTCGAACCCAGATACACCCGGTAAGGAGGGAAGCCCTTATCTACTGGGCTAGCTCCTTGATCCCAGAAGATCATGAAATTGATACTCATGTATCATTTATACGTTATTATAATGCATATATATTAGATTATTTGGCGTCAAAAGTGGCAACATTATATCCCGATGATTAAAATGAGTCAAAGAAATACGTAGACATCCACGTTGAACATGATAATCAATCATGACGGGAACGATGAAAATAGTGACAAATAACTTATGGGTCAATTTGACTACCAGTTATAATTGAGTGTTGCTTATAATTAGAGCTAAAAGATCAAAATTTGCAGGCGTGATCATAGCACTTAATCAAGCGACATTTCAATTATGATTACATCATCATCAATTTCAATAATATGACATTTTATATATTTTTTTATGCCTAATCAATTTGTATAATTACAAGACTTGCTCTGCATGTTAACGTTTGTTCCCCTTCTTTGTAATGTAGATCGGAGAACTCGCGGGTCTAGCTGTTGGGTCCACGGTTCTACTAAATGTCATGTTTGCCGGGTAAGCATATTTACAAAGAAATGTTACTTGTAGGGAAGCCTTTTTTATATCTTCTACAAGGTAGGGTGATTTTAGTATCTTACTTGGTGGGCAGACCGATTTCGGGGGCATCGATGAATCCAGCAAGGAGTATAGGCCCAGCAATAGTGTCAGCCCATTTTAGGGGCTTATGGATCTACTTGGTAGGCCCAACTACTGGGGCCGTGGCTGGGGCTTGGGTCTACAATATCATTAGATTTACAGATAAACCCTTGCGGGAAATTACCAAAAGCACTCCCTTTCTCAAAGCCACATCGCGTTACGTCTAAGCCTTTTTATTGTATTCTTTTTCTTTCCTTGTGTAATTTACGTATAGGAAACCGATCAAACTTGTATTCATTTTTTTTTTTCTAAATAAATCAAACTTGTATTTGACTTGTAATAATAATTTTTTTATTATTATTTTATTTTTGTTTTGGGTTTTTACCAATGATTTTCAATTTACTCAATTTCCATTTTAGTTGTCCGGTAGACGACCGTAGAGGGGATGTTTCAGTTACAAGTCCCATTTCTTTGATCAATAGGCTATTAGCAAATTCATTATAATCCAGCATAGAATGTTGTCAAATTAATTTTTTCCATATTTTTTGTGAGATTGACATGGAAGGTGACCCCCCAAAAAAAAGGTAATGTATTTAGCTTTCTGAGATATGATAAAAGCAATTTTAAGGTTTCTTCACAAAATTGATATTGTTTTGGATAGGCATGAAAAACCACATACATGTAGTATATTATTAATTAATTAATTAATTAATTAAGAAGACTTGTGTGCTTTTCAATCTCTCCGTTGCCCAATATTTCCCGCTATTGATGCATCCAACCAACCCAGTTTTTCTTCAGTTTTCCCTTTCTTAAATTGCATTGCAATTGCATGTATATTATTCTTTATTATTTATTTTATTTTTTGCAATCAATTAATTCTTGATAATTTGCAGTAGGTGCATAAATTGTTGAACAAGTTAAGAAAATCTGCTAGCATTACCAAAAACTCATCAAAAGATACGCAGGTCTGCAGTGTGCATCAATTCCATCCTCCAAGAAAAGAAACCCCTTTTGAAATTAAGAAAATTGAAAAAAATACAGACACACACACACACACAAGATCCATTAATTATTATGGTAGGCAATATATATAATCAATACCAATAGTACGATATTTAAGATTTTAGCATTTTACACCCATCTAAACTTGTGGATATATAAACACGAGGAAAACGAAAACTCTCACTCACAAAAATTAAAGGGAGACTCCACATTCCACAGCAATCAAGGTTCATACTTGAGAGCATGGATTCAGATAGCAACATATCTCCCCTTTCATCGATTAGCTCCGATGGAGACTTTATCCGCGACTGTTTCAATGCATTATTCATTCAAAAGGTATATATAGATCAGTTCAAATTATTACAGGTTCAATTGTGTACAATTTAATGGCTGATGAATTTTAATTTGGTGATTGATGATCGATGATCAGTTGATAGCTGAGCTTATAGGCACCTACTTCTTGGTATTTACCGGTTGCAGTGCAGTGGTAGTGAACATGAACATGAATCGAGTGGTGACACTTCCAGGAATAGCACTCGTGTTCGGTTTGGTTCTCATGGCATTGATTTACTCTCTCGGCCATGTCTCCGGTGCACATTTTAATCCTGCTGTAACCATTGCTTTAGCCTCCTGTGGGAAGTTCCGATGGACACAGGTACATTACTAATTTTAACTTTTAAGAAATATACCATGTTGAACCATCTTGTCGATATTTGATTCATTCTAATTCTGCAGCTGCCAGGGTATATTTCAGTTCAAGTGCTAGGATCAGTTCTAGCAAGTGCAACAGTTCGACTGTTATTCGAAGGGAACCAAGATCGATTTGCAGGGACGCTCCCAACTGGGTCTGATTTGCAGGCTTTCTTGATGGAAATCATAGTTACATTCCTCTTCTTGTTTGTCATCTCTAGTCTTACCACTGATGATCGAGCTGTAAGTGGAATTTAATTTGTTTCAAGAAATTAAAGGATAATACTAATTAATTGTACCTATATATAGAAACGGAATGTAAAGCTTGAAATAGGCACGCGATGTCATGTTATTACCATTTATTAAAAAGTGATATTGTAATATCTAGAAAAACAAAAAGTTCTGCCAAGTGTATTCTTCGTCAACTTTTATGTTTAAGTTGTTGTAGCATGAAAAGTGGACCTTTGCTATTTTAGTACTAGCCAGCTGTGTACGTATAGGGTGTCTTAAATGTGTTAGATTATAAATCAATTTTTCTTTCTTTGCTTTTTGATTGTTGATGCAGGTTAAACCTCTTGCTGGAGTGGCCATTGGAGCTACCCTTACTGTTAATGTGATAGTTGCAGGGTAATTGTATCTTTCTTTTTTATTCTATATGTTATATTCGATTATTTCATACCCGTCCAACATATAAATTTTCATTTGAAATATAAATAGAATTTTCCAAATGAACTGTGAGGATTTGTGTAATATAGTTGAGTCGTAGAAACTATGTGAATATGATTAGTTGTTACATAATAGAATAAGTTTGCTAACAAGACTAAAGTACGCGTGAAAGATGAAATGGTATAATCTTTTGTTATACATTTAACACGCAGTACTAGATGACGATTAAGGATCTCATGTAAAATGCAGCCGTTGTTAACGTATGCTATTGACAGGCCAGTCTCCGGGGGATCGTTGAACCCAGCAAGGAGTTTGGGACCGGCAATTTTATGGAATCGCTACGACAGGGTATGGATATATCTACTGGGGCCGATATTAGGAGCCACTGTTGGTGCTTGGGTATACAATCTCATTAGACACTACTCCAAGTCCTCGGATGACATTCCCACGACCCGATCTTTTATTTAGTACCAGTAGTAGTATATACAGTTAAACTATTTATTCTATAAGCAATGTCACAGTTTTTGTAGCCCCACTCTATAGTGTGTAACTCTTCGCATAATTGTGGGGTGTAAATTTAATTCTATTTCAATAGATCAGTTTATGGAGGGGTAACAAGTTACGTGATGAATCTCCATCAGAAAAATGTTTATATTGGTTATCTTGATTTTTAAGATGATCTCACCTCATTGGGTGTGAGTATAACCACTCAATGTGGTTAGTACACATCTCTGTTTATCTTGTATCATGAGGAAAGTCCTCTACACTTTTTTATTATACTTGCTTTTTCTCTATGATTCCTGCATTAAATATTTAAGTCAAATGTATTTATCAAAGTTCATTTTTAAGAAATAATCAAAGTTATATATTATTTAATGGGCAACTTGTTTAAAATTTTGAAACAAATAAAGATAAAAACTAAAACAAAAAACTGATCCCATTACATAATAATACATGTCAACTACAATGAAATCCTTATTATAGTCCTAATTATAATTGGTTGCAAAACATACCCTAAGTCTTTAATTTTGAGTTTATTAAACAAACTCACCAACACATTAATTAATCCAATCAAAAATATTCAAAAACCTCGAGAAGGTTTTGTTTAAAAACTTTCATAGCATGTGGTTTGTATTGGTATCTGCATGTCACACGTATTTAAAAATATATAGCGTGCATCCATATAAACCACATCAAACCGGAGGTTTTTGAGCACTAATCTTAATCCAAACGCGGTCTCTAGATGCCTTATCAATGACGCAAGATCTACTGGCTACCACGAGTTATATGGAAAAATAAATAAATAAATAAAACGATACATCTTATTGAAGAGGAAAAATAGAAAAATGTTTGACATTTGACAAAAATCTTAGCATTCAATATCTGTTTCAACTTGATAAATTTAAATAATCTTCAATCGGTTGCCATATCAACAAGTCAATGTGAAATAAAACATCAATAGCCTTCAATATATGCCATCAATTTCTATGAATAATTTAACGCCTTATTTATTGAGTGATATAATCACAATTAAATCAAAGTTTAGTGATTAAATTGACAGCAATTAAAGTTGAGTAACTTAATTGCCGTCAAAATTAAAGTTTAATGATCTAATTAGAACTAGAGTACAAGTTTAGTGATCTAATTACAATTAGAGTAAAAGTTCAATGACTTTTGATAAAATTAACCCACAAACATTGGTTGAATGCCATAACAATCTTAAAAATACGTGGATTCATAATGAATATCGTGAACTTAGTAATTAATTATTCGTTGAGTCCCACATAAATACCGAATAGTCAATCTTAATTGCAAAATTGTTGATTCGATTTGAATATCGGTAATGGATCAATAAGAATTGGAAAATCTCCAGGTCTTGTAATTTTCGTTCAATCATCAACCGAGAACTCTAAAAACTGAACAGAGAGATTTAAATACTATCCTACAAATACTACTTGCGCTACAATTAAATATACAGAACCAATATGACTATATTATAAAACATAAGATCCTAAAATAATAAAGCAATTATAATAATATTTTGTAAGGCGTTCTTGTACACCACATGTACAGCCTCAGTCTCCAAATTTTTTTTCGTTATTATAGTTCCATTTGAAAAATGATATGTGTACATACAAGATATATAAAATTTATACATATCCTCTTTGTTTAACTTAAATGCTCCTATGCCTCATCTTTCTTGAAATCACTAGGTGCTTGTGTACAAATTTTATATGTATAAATAGCACTTCTCATTCTATTGACCTTTAACTAGACTATATGAAATTTGACTATGAAAATGTTAATTGCTAGGGAGCCTACCTAATATCCATGTGACCAATTATTGGTTACATATATTTGGCACTCGGAAACTTAATCCCGATGATAGCTACAACCATAAAGGTTAGCCATATCTTCAAGGAAAATTATATTCTCACCACAATATTTTATCATCACACCATATTTTTCTTATCCTCTTAACTATCGTTAAATGAAATTACATCAATAACCTTCTATTCAACCCATTTTCGTTTTTAATTTTAAAAAGTTTTTTTCTTCTCACACGACAACCATAATTATCTTAATTTTATTTCTTTCCTAAAAAATTATTTCCTTTTTAAAAAAATTTTAAATTTCTTTTTCGAATAATTTCTTAGTACAAATTTAATTTACAGTTATGATCCACAACTATAACTTTTAAAATTTATTTTTCTTAAACAGTTCAAGTATAGTATGTCATATTTATGTGGTGGTTTCACAACGAATGATTTCAACCTTTTTCTAAAATTTCAAACTTTTTAATTTTAATATTTTAATTTTTGTAAGCAAAGTTATATATTAATAAAATAGTAATGAATAGTTTGTTTATCCTTTTTTCCCTCTTTTCCAAGTTTTATTTTATTTTTATATACTGATAAATGTCGTAACAAAAGAAGTTTGACGAATCAATATTGCTGACTACAAAAAAAAAAATCTCTTTATAAAAAGCAAATTATTTTAAAATTACTAACAATTTGTTATATGTATTTGTATATAATTAAATTAATTTATAATATTAAGGACACATGATTTAAATAAAAAATAAATGAATGAATTTGTTCCAATTTTAAAATGAAATGTCAGTTTTGGTGGGGCTGAATTGATTAAAATTAGAAGTTTTTTGAAATGTAAAAATTTAATTGACTTATCGGGAAAGCTTAGAACATTTATACATTAATTTTAGTTTTGAAAATAAATCAATTAAATAAAATAGATCTAATTTCGGGAGTTGTAGATGATCTAAAATTCTACTAAATTAAGTTTACAAAATGGCTTGTTAAAAAAAAAACTGTTGGAGAGATAGTTTCTTTAGTCTGTGTACAGACATACATAGGTAGTTTGATCTCGTAAATTAGCTCCTATTAATGCTTACATTGCTAGCTTCGATTTAAGAGCCGATTTGTATATTTTTCGACTTAGAAATAATGCGTACAGAAAAAAGATTACGTAGTTAAAAAATATCTTAAAAGATATATAAATCTTTTGACTGGTTTTATATTCATTATGAATAATTAATTTTACGAACATATATGTAAATTGATAGTGGTGCACTTAGTAAAAGTATCATTTTAACTGTGATATATTCATAACGTAGCGTATGAATTAAAATTTGTGGTTGGAATATAATTACCCTATCTTCAAACTTACAATTCGTGCTATTTAAGAAAATGTCTTCAAACCACAAGTAGAATTAACATATATATATATATATATTTACATTACCTAACGGACTTCTCTTCAAGCTCTATATTTATAGCGATTTTTATAGTTGACACACGAGGTGTGGATTGTCTCTTACGGACACTCGCGACAAAATAAGAAACTTTAGCCTTTGGGGTTTTGCAAATTAATTATTTGATTAGTTGTTATTGGAACAAGCAAACGTTTGGCTTTCGGAAAAGATAGTTGGATATATATATATAAATATATATATATATGTATACTAGTATAGCACCCGTGCAATGTACGAGAAGAATAATGTTAAAAAATATAATCATAAAAATTTGAAAATGAATGGAAAATATTTGTACATTACTTGAAAATATAAGAGATGAATAATGTTAAAAAAATATAACAATAGGCATTTGAAAAAATGAATGGGAAATATTTATACATTAGTTGAAAATATAAATGATGAATGTACATCAACGGAAATAATTAAATCAATAAACTCATTAATAGAAATCTTTTCCGACATTCAATATGACCAATCGACTTGCATGGCGTGGCTATATGTCCTTATTTATTGAACATAGCACCACATCTTAAATGTTGTATTAGCCAAACCTCACGCCTAAACTATGAGTTGACTCTTTGTATTCCAAATATCTTTGAAATTTTATAAATTTTCATCTTATATGATTTTGAAACTCAAATTTATGAAAAAGAGAACTTGGTCTAAGAGAAGAATAAATAATTGTGAGAAATTTATTAGAGGTTGATTTTTTGAGAAATAAATCTAAATATAAACTTCTTAAGTTCCCAATTTCTGACTCATTATGCTAAAACTATGGGTGGGCATTATAACCGGTAAACCGGTAAGCTGAACCGACCCAAACCAAACCAGTTCGGGCAGGGTCGGTTCGGTTTTTGACCTTCTCGGGTTGGTTCGCGGTTGGTAGGCAGCCGAATCTAACCGGTTCAGTTCAGTCCAAGGTTTTAGCCAGCCATAACAGGTTCATCTGGTTAAAACCGAACCGAACGTACACGGTTCTGTTAAACCGGTTTGAACCGGTTCAAACTGAATTATTATATATTTTTTTAAACTTTTGTGAAGACGTGTTTTAGATTCAGAACTCCACAAGCCTTATTTCACATTACATCTTGGTTAGGTAGAGAGGGTATGATGGACCAAGCATACTCTGTATAGGCTATAAATAATGATTGATAGAGGAGTTGAAACAACTAAAACTTTGCATAACAACATGATTCTTGGAAACAGCAAAACTGAGAACATGGAGGTAGCAATGGATTTAGTTTCAATGATGTCACAGAAGAACTTGAAAGCATATGATTTCACATATGGCATTCTGCGCCGCCGTTCCTCCGCCACCTCCGTTGCTACTGCCCAACACACCGCCACTGCGACTGAATGCCGCCTCAGACCGCCTGCTACAAACACAGCTAGCACTGCCGCGCACCTATTGCCGTCGCCCCTCTCATATCTCTTCCTCTCTTTCACTCTCTAAGTCTCTATTGTCTGAAACCCTAGGCCCAAATTATCTCATCCTCATTAAGTAATTAAAATAAGGCCTAAATTTTGGCCTAACGAAAAAAAAGGGCCTAGCATTGCCATTTGAGTTTGGGCCAACTTTTAACCTTAAAAAAGACAAGCCCAAAATGCCTAGGCCCAATCCAATAAATTGACCCATACCGACCCAGCCCATGTCCAGTCAGTTTGGTTTCGGTTAGCAAAAATAGAACTCGATTTGCAATCGGGTCAGTTTCAGTTCGGGCCTAACCCAGCCCGACCAACCTGACGCCCAAGCCTAGCTAAAACATTAAAAATTTTTAAGAAAAAAAAATGAAAAAACTAACTCTTAGAAGCTTTGCGTGTTTTCAATGAGAATGAGGCTAAAATATTTCTAAAAAAGTTATTGACATTTAAGTAAAGGTAATTAGGGTGAACTAAGTTCACAATAACCTTCTAGAATTATAGTGTGAGTACAAACTTGTCAAGTGCTTAACTCTATATCAATCGCCGTTGACGACATTTCGGCGAGCCCTTCTCCTTACAAAAAAATATAAACCACCTAACATTCTCATTACATGTATTTTGTGCATACTTACGGCGTGTTTGATTACACTTGTTCTCTACGGAAAATATAAAACTCATGGAAAAGAAATTCTTTATGAGTTTCTTTGGGAGACGGGAAATAGAATTTTAAATTCTATGATGGGGAAAATATAGGAAAATAGGCAAAACATGATGTCATCAGTTAACTTATAGCACCAGTCAAATATGGGAAATAAGGTAGAAACTACACTTAATTTAGAATTAATATAATATAACATAATATAGATATAGATTTTAAGTTAATGAAAATTAGATGGTATTATTATCTTTTTAAGAAAAAAAATGTTAGATCATGTAAAAATATGAGATCTGATGATGAAATTGTCAAGATCTCGAAAGGTTGGGATTAAATTGCATAATATGATGAAATGTTAGGTTTAAAATTGCGCAAATTAGCTAGAAAAGAATAAATAAAACAAAAAATAAATAAAATATGACGTCAGTCATGACATCGCTGTTGAAATTTTTAAGATTGAAAGGCTATGATTAACTTTCATAATATGATGAAATGTTATGGTTAAAATTGGGTTAAAATAGGCAAAACATGACATCATCAGTTAGCTTGCAGCACCGTCAAATGCGGGAAGTAAGATAGAAACTACACTTGATTTAGATTAATATAATATAACATAATATAGATATAGATTTTAAGTTAGTGAGAATTTGAGGGTATTATTGTCTTTTTAAATAAAAAATATTATATAACAAAAAAAATGTAAGATTTGATGTTGAAATTATCAAGTTTGAAAGGTTAAGATAAAATTGTGCATAATATGATGAAATGTTAGGTTAAAATTGCATAAATTAGCCAGAAAAGAATAAAATGAAACAATAAAAAATAAAATACGACGTTAGCCATGACATCACTACTGAAATTGTAAAATTTGAAAGGTCATGATTAAATTGCACAATATGATAAAATGCCAGGGTTAAAATTGTGCAAATTAAAAAGAAAAGAACAAAATAAAACAATAACAAATAAAATATGACGTTAAACACGACATCAACGATTTAGGCGAGAAAACTTATTTAGACTACTCTTAATTTAGAGAGAGAGAGAGATATATATATATATATATAGATAATATAACAATATAGATATAGATTTTAAGTTAATGAGAATTTGAGGGTATTATTGTCTTTTTGAATAAAAAATATTATATCACATAAAAATGTGAGATTTGATGTTGAAATTGTCATATTTGAACGGTTAAGATTAAATTGTGCATAATATGATGAAATGTCAGCTTAAAATTGCGCAAATTTGCCAAAAAAGAATAACTTAAAACAATAAAAAATAAAATATGACGTTAGCCATGACATCATTATTGAAATTGTAAAATTTGAAAGGTCATTATTAAATTGCACAATATGATAAAATGTCACGGTTAAAATTGTGCAAATTAAAAAGAAAAAAAAATAAAACAATAAAAAATAAACTTTGACGTATAACGTCAGCGATTTAGGCGGGAAAACTTATTTAGACTAATCTTGATTTAGATATATATATATATATATATATAAATAGTAATTAAGATGTCTATAACGATAGTGACACGACTACCTCTTAATGAGCGACCTAAGTCTTACGTCTAGAACGTTCTACAGGCCCGTTTGGGTTTAGGCTTGAAGTTGCTCTCTAAAATCGACACTCTATCGTAGAAACAAACGCACAAAATTAAACATCATCAATTAACGCTGTTTGTGGGAATCCTTCAAAAGTAAGAGCCATGTCCGATATAACCCGTCACGGCAGTCAGTATAATTCCAACATCTCCGGTTCCATACTCTCTCCACATCTCGTGGAAAATAATGCTCCCAAGTACCCAGACCACGGGGATCCTAGTCAAGTTCCTTCCCAGCAAGAAGTCCTAGAGGCCCATCATCTCAATGCCTATCAGGAGATGACCGGCTACCAACAACCATCCCAGGGGTATCCGCCAGACACCACCCCAGTAACCCAAGGCCAATTTATGGCATTGCAGAAGTAGACTCATGGATTGATGCAACTGCTACGGCTCAATCCTCACCAAATGGAGTGGGCGGTTTTGGGGCTCAAGAACGAGCCGAAGAACGGACGTATGGCCCCACAGAATTAACATGACTTCTGCGGGGACACGAGGCGAAGCAGCATTGGAAGCACGTTTTGACGATTTGAAGAAACAGTTCGACGAGGTAATCAACAAAAGGAGAATGGGGAGACCCCCGTCCTCATGAAGGAAACCACTTTCAGCGTTGGTATCATGGCAGTGCCCCTCCCCCCAAGGATTTAAGATGCCGATGATGGAAAAGTACGATGGGGCCTCTGATCCCATTGATCATTTGAGAGCATTCCAGGATGTAGCTGATTTGCATGGCTTTCGTAGCGCAGTTTTGTGCCGTGCTTTCCCTTGTACCTTGCAAAAAGAGGCACGGGATTGGTACGACACTTTACCGCCCAGGTCCATCACCTCCTTTGAAGATTTCGCGAACAAATTTGCAACCTTCTTTGCCAATAGTACCCGGCAAAAGAAGATGCCTATAATGAGAAGATATCTATAACGCGAAGATGTCTATATTGATAGTATTAATTTTTTTTCTTTTTCACTTTAATTAAACACATTACATTTGCTGATTTGGTTTCGTAATATGCTCCTACAAGATCAAATTGTTCTTTCCTAAACAATCTCTACTGTGTGGGATTGAATGAATCCTTCAATATGTGAGGATCTTGATCTGTAGCATTCTCTTCTCGGCCATATGATCATTGAACTCACCTTAATTATGAGTTGTAGTTACCACGAGTTAAATAGGTTCACTCAAAGGTCGTTATTCCTTCGAGGAACGAGGATCACATATATTTGTCCATCTCATATACATAGCATCTAAAGATGCTAGCTATTTCAGCCTTGTTCTCAAGCATTCATTGAGTAATGAGTAATCAATGCCTATATTCAAAACTGAAAAATAAAAAGTACATTTGGTTTTATATTGAAGAATAATGGGGTCCAATTTCGACGGTTTGGAAAGAATATAGTAGATTGTTAATATTTTTATCATTCAAAATTTACATGTTCGTTACTAAATTCACCTCATTTTTACCATCTTTTATAGCTTTTGAAAATTCCTTGTTCAAACAACAAACAGTTACGGTCCATCCCCTTAGGTCAAAAGGTCTGAAAAGATAATAATAATTATTTTAAATCTTTAATAATCCTTTGTTGACACGTAACGAAAGGTGGCTGGCTGAGTTGAAAATGTTTTCTTCACGCATATATGCTGATGCTGGTTCAATTATAAGAATCAGTTATTGTTACTATAATAATTATTACTATAATGAGACCAATTAGATTAAGAGTGATAATTCAAATGGTAAAGAAGACTCGTCATCAGAATAAGATTCTTGATTTGAATCTATATTAATACTCCTTCCAAAGTTCCTCAATTGTATAATAAAAATAGTAATAATAATAGTAGTAGTAATGAGAACCAATTTTAATTGGTTACACCTTTGTAATCTAGTTATATCATTATTGGTTACTTACAACTTTGGTCAATGGTTCAATTCCCTTCCCTTACATTCTCCTTATAACATTTCAAATATATATATATATATATATTCAAAAAAATGGGTTTCCAAATGGACCCCAAAACTCTGGCTGTAAAGTTGTTGGAATTTATTCAATGACATTCAATCCCTTTAAATCCTGTGGTCAAAATATGTTCAATTCAATCCGTTGATATCATTTTTATTTTCAACTCGCATATTTAGCTATGCGCTTCAACTTTTAGTAGGATCATAAGGTTTATATTAAAATTTTTATTTCTAGCAATTAGAATTATATTACTTGATGATTTCAAGTGTCTAGAATTTTAAACACTTTTTTAGCGAGATGCATATTTGTCGATGCGTCATTTGAACACCTTTTTACAGAAGAAAAATTGGGCCTTCACGTATCGATCACAAGAGATGTGGGCTTCTAGTTGGTTCACGTTAATATCTCTTTACGTGATTGAATTTGATAGTAACATGACGAAGACTTATCCACTAATTCAATTAAGCACGACATCGTGTTAAAATGCATGCGGTACTTTGACAAATTGATCCATCCGTTTATTTATGTTTTAATTGATCAGGCTTGTCTACGAGATTTTTGGGATTTAGAAGTTATTTTTACGTCTATTTTAGATAATTTTTTGAAATTGCTTTTGTTGTTAAATTTAATTTATTCAAAAAGTAGACTTTAACAAAGAATTTTAAAATTCTAAAGTTCAATTATTATATAAAGAAATAATTAAAAGACGCTAGGGAGTTATTTTTTAACTTCGTTACTGTACCATTAACAAGAACGAAATGCCATAATAATAATAATAATAATAATAATAATAAGAAGAAGAAGAAGAAGAAGAAGAAGAAGAAGAAGAAGAAGAAGAAGAAGAAGAAGAAGAGCATCAAGGATAGGATGCTATCATTTACTCGAATCCATTTTTTAAGAAAATTATTTGAGATGACAATTTGTCATGGCTTTTGTGATATTTGAAAAGAGAGACTTGAATATATAGTAAAATGATCTTGATAAATTAATAATCTCGATTAAATAATGAATTTTTGTGGTCTCGACTCAAGTTAGTAAGCTAAATTAATAACCTCGTTAAACGCATGAGATTATATTTTTTCTGAAAATCCTTTATGGCCCAACCAATATATAATAAATAAATTAATAATAACTTTTAAACAATAATAACTTTTTTTTTTAACAAGATAAATTAATAATAACTGCTTAAATTCATAATAAGAAAAGTTTATAATAATAGATAATACGTGATACAAATTGACAAAGTAACCTTTTTCCTCCTCAATTCACCTCCTTTCGGAAATATGCATAGAATGCACCTAAACCAAACTCAACTTTATCCCTATGTTTTTGCAATCAATATGTATAAGGTAACTCCCTACGGCAAGAAAATAATTATAAGGAATATTTCCATAACTACTAGGCTGCTAGTATGTATAGTTAATATTTTATTTGTCTTTTGTGTCAAGTTTGGTATTCATTTACTAATATTGAGTAGAAACTAATAGTTTTTAGGTTCTTGTGAATTTGAAATGACTTTTAATAATTAATCATCTAAGATATCAATCGCATGCATGTGGCTTTTTATGCCTTTACAATAAAATTTTGAATTTCATGTATTATTTGAAAGTTAAACACAGAGAACACTCTATAAGTTAATAATAATTTATTAATTTATCGACAAAATAATAATTTATTGATGAATTAATAAATTTATTGGGATATTCTCTACTTTATTATTATTAATATATATTTTTTTTAAGTGCAAAGGGGGATGTGTCTCATGGGGGGCGGGGAGAGGAATTAATAATAATAGTAGTAGTAGAATGTCATAAAAAGTCTTGTGGAGGATATACATATAATAATAATAATGATGATGATAGAATGTCATAAAAAGCCTTGTGGAGGACATACGTACCGAACTTTTTGTCCTTGTCTGATGTTCAATCAAAACTCTCTCTCTCTCTCTCTCTTTCTGGGATCCTCTAGTAAGGGTCAAACACAGTTACACAGATCATCTTATCTATCAACTATCAAGATCCGGGTCTGAAAATAGCACTCTGTCATTGCACATTCTTTTGTTCGTAAAACATTTATGTAACTACTAAATGCTTGAAAATGCTGTCAAGAAAATCTGTTCTTTCATGGATTCTTGTATTGAATTACTTAAGGTTGCTGAAATTTGCTGTCCCACAGGTGCCTAAGGAAGAAGTTAAGAAGATGATCACTCTTGTCTTATGAATATACGCAGTTAATTTATAGTGCCCAGTGTCCACAAAGAAATAACGGAGAAATTTCAAGAACTGTGATTAGTTATATGTTTCTTTATTTACTTCATTTTTGTTTTTCCGTGTCAATTGTTACTCTATAACTTAAAAATGGATTTGCAATTTATCAGCCATGCCAATTTCTTCACGTTCTGAGAAAAATATTGGGTACTTAGGCAGATTGTAGTATGTGACTGATTTTTAGTTTCAGTGTGGTTCTTTAGTTATTTTGGGTTTAGTATCTATGGGCTTTCTTACTTTTTGCTGAATCCATATATATCTTTTGTGCTTATTATGCCACTGGCATGATTGGTGTGTGTCTAAACACCAACCTTAAAGTGATGTTCTCTCCTTACTCACGCCAAAAGGCTAAATGTCTATCTGTCCTTTCCGTCCCTCTCCCTCGTCCCTTCCCCGGGTCCAAATTCTATGACTGAATTCAAATTTTCAACCTCTGATATCATCTTACTATCAGATTCCACTGCTACAAAGCAGTATACTAGGATAAATTACTGTTGACCATTGAACAATATTAAGTATGAAATGGAAGCTACAATAGTATTTATTATACTATCTAGTTTAATGTAGCCTCATATTTGTTATAATGGGCAAACATTCATCTTCTTTTTGTTCCTTGGAGCTAATCAATGCTGTGAAATTCGTCTTATGAAACATGCCACTACAGCACATTTAGATGCAGGCCGGAGTGTGATTAATGAAAATTTTATCTTGTCATGACCAAATCAATGTACTAAACATTAGATTAGGGCGCTTAATGTAATGCAGACCCTAGTTCTGGTGCTTATTTTTCCACTGGTATCTATTAGTGGATGCACTGCAACAAATTGTAACTACGATGGGGGCAACAATCTGGAAGTTCAACGCAAATTTATGCGAGGTGGAAATGGTTGGGATTACACAAACTGCTCCAAGTGGATCCGAGGGTTATGTCGAATGTGACTGCAACTATAAAAACAACACTGTGTGCCATGTCACAAAAATGTAGGTACCGTTATTATCCCTTCTCTTATTACATTTCTCCCAATTTTAGTTCCTTGTGAAAACTGTGGTTTAGAGTTCTTCTCCTCTCTGGTTAAGCCTCTTGTCAGTTTTGATATATGGCTACTGCATTTTTAAAGTATGTGTAGAAATCAATGATGTGTCCACATAATTGTTAGTGTGTTTGAAAAATATTTGCTAATATATCCTGATTTCATATCTTATGCTTGTGATATCTAAGCCTTATTATTGGTATTATACTCCCATCATAACTAGCGTGTACGGGTGATACTATGTCCATGTCATTATCCTATATGTTGAAACCATTGTCTAGATGCTAATTTCCACATTTCACTTTATACAGTGTGATAAAGAGTTATAATCTTCCAGGAGTTCTTCCACCTGCAATCGTGAAGCTCCCACACCTTCGAGAAATGCAAGACTCTGTTGTTACCAGGACTGTATTGTTGATTTATTCCATGACCTTGTTCTGGAGAAGCATTAGCTACTGACTCTGATTAATCTTTTGTTTAACTGTCAGTGATTTTGCTTACAACCTCCTCACTGGTACAATACCGACAGAATGGGCTTCAACACAGCTGAATTCTGTGTATGCTTTATCTTTGATTAGTTATTTATTATAGTAGTTATTTATTTGTTTGTTTATTTAATCACTGAGTAATCTCATAATCACAATGCAGCTCTCTCCTTGTGAACCGGTTATTTGGGGAATTACCAATGGAACTGGGAAACATTACCACCCTCATGTATCTGTATGTCTTTATGTAATCCGTCCTTTATTTGTTTTCTGGAATGGTTTTGCTTGTTGGAATCTATTTGTGAACAAATATTACTGAGAGTGTTGAATGCTTGCATAAATGCCAGAAAGTAAAAGCAATGAATAATGAATTTCTTTTCTCTCTTTTCCATCTTCGCTTTTCTTCATTTATTCAAAATATTAATGTGCACAAAAAGGTCCAGGGTCTAAATATCACTGCCCATGTATATGAAACTTTGTGCATGTTATAGGCCTTTTATTAAAAAATGAATCTACCTGGAACACGAGAGAACTTTGACAGTATATTTTAAATAAATGAGTTTTCCCAGTTGAAATGGTACAACAAAGATGGCTTCCTTGTTTTCTCATTACTGTTTAGATAAAGAGTAATTCACTATCCTATTCTAAGCTTCAAGCAATTTATTTGGAGATGTTTTATCAGGAATCTTGAAGTCAACCAATTTTCAGGCTCTATTCCTTCTGAATACGGGAAGTTGATAAACTTGAAAACTCTGTAAGATTCCTAATAGTTATGCACCACTATACGCTTTCAATCTCACGTGGGATTCTTGATGGATGAGATGTCATCTGATTAATACTGTGTGCATTGGTTGTTGAACTGCAGGATATTGTCCTCCAATTACTTGACTGGAAACTTGCCAACGTCTTTCTCACAACTTATACATTTGGAGGACATGTAAGCATATGTACTATCTTATTCATATTTATTGTTTAAGTTTGATGATATACTAGATGAGGGTATTAAGACTCGGGGTTTCATCTTAAAAGTTCAACCTTGTTAAGAGGTGTAGCCCAAATGCTTATATGTTTGTTCTTTATTTTATATTTTTTCTATATGGGATTTATTCCCTTAACTGAGGGCTCTTCGTACAATGCAGTAGGATGAATGATAACAATCTTAGTGGACCGATACCTGATTTTATTGAGAACTGGGAACAGCTTAAACATTTGTAAGATCCTTGCACAACTATAAATGCTTTTGAAGAGATGATACCTTTTTCATAGTTATTTTGCATGACATGTATTTGTTTGAATTCATTGAAGAGAAATGCATGCAAGTGAATTAGAGGGTCCGATTCCCTCCAACATATCTCGTCTGACTATGTTAAATGCCTTAGAAGTAGTACCTCCATAATATTTGCATTGGCCTCCACTCTTTATTTCCTTATTTGGTTTTTCCGTGTCAGTTTAGTACTTGGGGAGTTTGTTAATCTCAGAAGTTTCTTATACAGGAGAATTAGTGACATAAAAGGGCCAACTCAGGGATTTCCCGTGCTAAGGAGCATGGCATGCTTAGTAATATTGTATGCTGAATAATTATGCATTTTGAATTTTTTTATTGTATGCTTCACACACGTTCAACTTATGAGATTTATTAACTCTTGGATCCAGGGTGTTAAGAAGTTGCAACATTTCTGGAGAAATCCCCGCATATGTTTGGAAATTTCGGACTCTAGAAATGTTGTAAGTAACAAGATGTCATCTCAAATGATCATATAGCTATTTAATGTAAATGACTCTACAATTACTTATATGGATGCATGATGGTCAACATTTCTAACAACTATAATTCTTCCTTATGCCTTCTGTATCAGAGTAAAGGTCTGGACTCTGTTCTAAAAGATATGTATTTGACAGTTATCTATTATTTTCCTGTTAAATTGTGACAGATGATATACTTCTGTTTTAACTTTCTTGGTTTTATCCCATAATCATGCTATAATAAAACATGGTGTGGGAGGACTCCATAGGTAACAATTGTCATGAAACAGTCCCCTGAACTAGTACCAAATTTATATAATCGAGGAAACTAAACTATCAGGTCTTTAAATAAATATGTTTCTGGATTTTATTGATATTCAGTGCATTTAATAACAATTTTGTACAACTCAGTAAGTTCAGACAATAGCTAGCTAACTTCTATTTGTTTGTTCTTTCTGTGATTCTACTTTTGACCTTACTTTTTGTTTTATGACATAAACAGGGATGTCAGTTTCAATAAGTTACTGGGAAATATTCAAGATGACATTGCAAGAAATCTGAAAGCCGTGTGCGTACAAACTTGAAACTTCATCTATTGCTCCATTTGGTTTGGCTTTTGAATGGAAAAACAACATAGCTGAATGGAAGCCTGTATAATTTCTTGACACTTCCTAATTAAGTTTCTGCACATCTTTCTTACTGCATAATTTTCCTAATCAGGTTTGTCAGTGGAAACACGCAAAGTGAAAATATCCCAGATGCACTCTTGAAGATGGAAGTAATATGTAAGTTTAACATCTGTAGCGACACTTGGTTGACATTGTTCTTATTTTGTCTTTTTTTTTTTTTTTTTGGGTGATGGAAGGTTGAATATGATTGTGACCGAAGGTCGACTATGTGTTGTTTGTTACTAAATGGTCAATTTTTTCCAGACATTACAAATTTATAATTTCAGGCATTCGTCTAGCTACTGAGGAATGCTTCTACATATATGTGAATAAATTAACTGGTCCAGATAATGGTATTGATCTTTGTACAATTTGCAGTGATCTTCCTACAACAATTTCACGTGGAAAGGCCCTGATCAATTGGCTTGCCGCTCAAACATGTTAGCAAATTCATCTATTCTGTATTTTATGTTTCATCGCACGCACTTATACTATTTGAAGTTACTAACTTGTCTTTCTCTCCCCCATTTTGAGTAGGAATCAAAATGTGAACCTTTTCAAAAGCACTACTACGCTAAGTCCATTGTAAGTTGCATTTCTTTTCTTGTTTTTAATAAATATTACTGGCGAACACTTGGAAGGAGGTTATGCTTCTTGAATTGTCTAGCTAAGTACCCACTTGATTCTAACTGCTGAAATGCTCAATCTTCAACAGACAACGAATGCTTCCCTGCACAAGAAATTTAGATTGTCCAAGATGTAAGAATGTTATCTTTTTCTTAATTAATCTGTCTCCATATCACCTTATCCATTGGAGGGAGTCTTTTACTTTCTTTTCTTTATCTGTTCACAACTCAATTTTGGAGTTTGTTACTTCAACAACGATAACAATTAATTAACCATTGCTTCAATAAATATGTGATTGACCATATGAAGTCACTTTTGCCACTATGGTTCAGTTCATCATCATTAGATTTACTGGAAGACCTAAGCATCAAATTTTAGCAACCGCAACAGGCTGTATCAGTTTTAGCTTGTCCCTCTCTCTTCTACATATTCCACCAACCTTGTGTCATTTGAACTGTGCCCCTTTCGGTTATGTCTGTTCTATCGGGAGCTAACCCATTTGTTATACTTTTGTCATGTTATCCTCAACCAGTGTCATCTTCCTAACATACCAATGCATCTTTGGTTTGTCTGTAGAAGATATACTCTCTATAGAAGAGTTTGAGATAGCTCTCTGTCTCTGGTAACCTTCAAAATCTTGTTTTTCTTTGGCAGACAAGTGTTCTTTACATGTTAACTGTGGAGGGGGCAATTTGGAAATCAAAGAAAGCAATAGAAGAGTTACTTATGAAGGAGATGCAACAGCAGGTGATTCTGGAAGATTTTTAAGTAGCAGCAGCTACTGGGGGTTTTCTAGCAATGGAGAATTCATGGACATACCCAGCAATCAAAATTCACGTTCTATCAGAACCACATCAAAGACTAACCTGTCCGATTTATATACTACTGCGCGTCTTAGTCCTCTTTCACTTACATATTACCATTATTGCCTGGAGAATGGAAGTTATAGCGTGAACCTTCACTTTGCTGAGATACTTTTCACAAATGACAACACATATAATAGTCTTGGAAAGAGGATGTTTGATATTTATATCCAGGTAGTGAAGTATATATGAATATATGTCTTCCCCTAGTGACTAGCATAATTCTATAAGATTCTCTTTCACTTTCAGGAAAAATTAGTACTGAAAGATTTCAATATTGAAGATGAGGCTCGTGGAGCTCAAAGCCCTGTGACTAAACAATTTAATGTCACAGTATCAGATACTCCTTGGAGATCCGATTTTACTGGGCTGGTAAAGGAACAACTCGCATTCCTAATAAAGGAGATTATGGTTCCCTTATATCAGCTGTTGCGGTCACTCCCAGTGAGTATTTGCATTCTTATATTTTCATTCTCTTTCTCCCTTTTGCCCTTCTGTTCATCATCTCTCCTCCCCTTTCTTCATCAAATTACTGACTTGACATGTTTTTTCTATGGATTTAAGGTTATAATTTACTGGCAATACGCCGGTAATATTTAAAGTTTAGGAGTGTGGATAACCGTAGAATTTTTATTGTGATGTTGTGGGTGCTCTTAGTCTATGCATTTCCTTAGTCTACTTAGCTTTCTGAAGTTGATAACTTCGATCATTAACACTTTATTCTCAATTATATGCTTTTTATATCTAAGGTTGTGGTCTGTTATGAGTCTTGGAGATCGGAATCCATTTTTCTTTGGGTGCATGTATTTGTTTGATCTTATTCATTCATCTTAGAGAATTCCTAACCTGCTCAATTGAGACGCTCTTCCGATCTCGAGTTTCTAATTCATTGTTTTTTTTGGGTGTTCTATTTTTTATTTTTTGGGGGGTTGGGGTTCCATAAAGATTGATTTTTTTCCCCTTATGTTTTGTAGATTTCAAAATTTGTTCAAGCGGAGGCAAGAACAAAAGAAATGTCTAAGATCGGAAGAGTTGGCATTGTGGCAGCAGGCCTTATTATTTTGCTATGTGGGTTCCTTTGGTGGAAATGTCATTCAAAAAGCAGAAAACAAGAAGGTATGACTTCGATTTTCCCACGGACAGTTGGACATGTTTGCATTTATGTGTTATTGTATCGAATATGATATGTAAAGCAAATTTCAAGATGCAAGACTTAAATATACATAATCTTTTAAGAGTTGTCACTTGATCATATCACGTGAATTGGAGAGTACTCCATATCTGACTCAATAGCATCATAATTCTTTCTTTAACATCATGGCTGCTTTGGGTACATTTTACTGGACCATGCCTCCCGGAGCTAAGGAAATTTTGGAGAGTTCTTCATTTCACTTTTATATAGGGCTGGTATTTCCATATAGCCCTCTGTGACATTTTAAATTTTGGAAAAATTCTCCATATAGTCTTGAATACTTATAGTAGACATATTTATCCTCTAACTGGATTTGCGATTTGACTGAACCTCATAATTCTAGTGTATTCTAAATGTTTATTCTTTCGTATGTGATTTAGAATGTACCATTTCTACCTAGGATGACCTAACCAAACATTATTGAATGATCATTTTATGTCTTCTCTGACAGATTTCGAAGGCTTAGAATTGCAGACAGTTTCTTTTACTTTGAAACAAATAAAAGCTGCTACTAGCAACTTTGATCCTGCTAATAAGATTGGAGAAGGCGGTTTCGGTCCTGTGTACAAGGTATTACTATTGTTAAGAGAGCATTATTTCTTTCATCTCTGATTCATAGATTTTCTAATGGAAGATCTGGCACAGGGTCAATTACCTGATGGTACTCTAATTGCCGTAAAGCAGCTTTCCTCTAGATCAAGGCAAGGAAATCGTGAATTTTTGAATGAGATTGGCATGATTTCTTGTTTGCAACACCCAAATCTTGTCAAGCTCCATGGATGTTGCATTGAAGGAGATCAATTGTTACTCGTCTACGAGTACATGGAGAACAACAGTCTGGCAAACGTTTTGTTTGGTGAACTTTTCTTACACCTGAGACGTCTTTTTCCAGTTTCCTTTTCATGAATTTTATAGCTTGTTTACCTGGGTGGACGGTACAGTATTAGACAATTATTGGAGAATAAAACAGTTAAATTTGTGAATTCTTCTGTCTAGTACCGTACCGAACATGCTGGTAGTGAACATGCCCCCCATTTGGTCTATATGATGATTTAGGAGAGTGCAAACTTCAGGTTCTGAGAAAAGTCAGTTGATGCTGGACTGGCCAACAAGGTTCAAGATTTGTTTAGGAATTGCTAGAGGATTAGCATTTCTTCATGAAGAATCAAGACTGAAAATTGTCCACCGAGATATCAAAGCAACTAATGTACTGCTTGACAGAGATCTAACCCCAAAAATATCGGATTTTGGATTGGCTAGGCTTAATGAAGATGAGAAGAGCCATATAAGCACCCGAGTTGCAGGAACCATGTGAGTAGAGTTATTGTTCTTTACAAATTTTACATTGGCATGCTCCAACTAGGTAGTTTTCATCTGGATTTTGCAGAGGTTATATGGCACCGGAATATGCATTATGGGGATATCTCACGGATAAAGTAGATGTTTATAGCTTTGGAATCGTGGTTTTGGAAATCATCAGTAGCAAGAGCAACAACAATTACATGCCAACAAGTAATTTCACTTGCCTGTTGGAAATGGTAAGCATTACGTGCTATAACTCTCCGCTTGGTTGCACCTCATTATTCAGGATGTAAATACAAACTAGCTGTCCAGTGCTGCATGGCACTCCGCAGAGACAATGTCCCTTTGGCTCGGCCAACTTTTGAGGCAGGCTAAGACTTGTCCTGTACAAGTTGGCAAAATGGGCTTGACATGGCTTGCCAATAATCACGGCCAGCCCTTTCTCATTTTTCATCCCTATCCAAACTTTGATTTGATGTCCTGAAATAATTGTATTGCAGGCCTCTCACTTGCAAGTTACTAATAACATTGATGAACTTCTCGATAAGAGGCTAGGTTCTCAAGTGAACCGGGAAGAAGTTGAAAGGATGGTGAAAATAGCACTCCTCTGCACAAATGCAACTTCATCCGTTAGGCCTACCATGTCCGAGGTAGTCCAGATGCTCGAAGGACAAATGGTGATTCCTGACGTGCCCCTAGAAGGCAATGATGCGAGATTCAAAGCCATAAGAGGCTTGAATAGAGAAATGCGATACCGAAGTGAGGCTCAAACTCAGAAGTCTATATCTACAGAAACAGATGATGAAACCATAAGAGGCTTGAATCGAGAATTGCGATACCGAGGTGAGACTCAAACTCAGAAGTCTACATCTACAGAAACAAATGATGAATTACTTTCCTCGCCTGTCAGTGAAACTTTACATCCCAGTTTTAATCCATGAAACTGGTAATTGGCAAAGATAAAGCTCCAATTTTAGGCGGGCTTGAGAATTATTAATGTTTTTTTCTTTTTAATATATATGTAATGTAATGTAATAATTGATTTTGTAGCTTTAAATACCAAATTATACTGTCAATTGTCCCATAAACCATACATCTTCTCTTAATATTCACTTGAATATCTCATACCTTGTACAAATCATAAATTCTTTTGATCCTTACATAAACAATACATTTTTTTTTTCAATTTGTTTCCGAATAGCATATTTGAATAAACTATTTCATAACTTGAATAAATATCACGCGTCAGCACCGTCTTCAAAGTTAGAGTATTTCATTTATTATTTTGGGCTATTGTGTAAGCGGTCCGGCTAAGAAGAGGAGACCTCTTGTCACATGGCCTCTTGTTAGTGGGCGATCAGGTGGTGGGTCTCTTGACCCCCTACTAACATGGGTTCATGTGTGTATGAGACATCTCCGTAAGAAAGATGCCTTCTCTCCTTAGAATTTCTCATTGAGTAATGTCTTCTTGAAGCTTTGGAATTTGAAAGTGCCATTTTTGAACATTACCATACCATACCATGACTTCTCTTCAAGTTACCTGCCAAAATAAGCAAGTTTTGTTGAAATATTAAAATGTAGCAATAAAAGTGTCCTTTAAATCTAATTTTTATTGAGCCAGATCAAGCCTTGTGTATGGAGCCCGATTGTCAATAGAAAACAGTCACATCACGTGTCACATAGAGCTTTACTGTTAATAGAAAATAGTTAAATCACATATATGCATGATTATTGACATTTGGACTCCACATCACATGTGGCGTGACTATTTTTTATTAGTAGTCAGACTTCATACACAGAATCCGATTTGGCTCAATAGAAACACACATTATTTAAGGAGGAGTTTTATGAAATCAACTTGTATATGATTAAAGATGAGATGTATTGTGTGGACGATTATTTGAGTTGCCAAACACAATCTTTAATTTCATAATAACATAAATGATTTTTTTTTAAACATAATTTGACTTCAAGTTAAATCTCTAAACAAATTTCCAATGAACATTACATAACTTCTACTTAAATCTCTAAACAAATTTCCTATGAACATTACATAATTAGAGAAGTGATCTCTGATTACCCAATAATAGGTATTGGAGCTATCGAGTCCCCCCACCACCCCAAAAAAAAAAAAAAAAGCATTTGCGGGTTTTCAAATTAATTATTCAATTAGCTATAAAGATGAAACTAGCAAACAAACATTTGATGGACATAATAATAATTATCCATGAGGATAGGTAGTATTACCTTTTCTATTTATTAAATTCTTTTCCACCTTAAAGAAGTGCCATTTGCTAATTGGTTTTGTAATAATAGCCATTACTTGATTAATTTTAATGAGATTGTGTTCTCCTGTGATAGATTCGTGACTATATTCAACGTTCCACTTCCTCAATTTCCTTTATTATTATTTCTTATATTATTATATATTTCTCTCTCTCTCTCTCTATTATACTACCAATAGATGACTGAGATAAACGTATCTAGTATCGGCTTTGAACGAATCAGATATCATTATTATCTAAACAATTTTTATATTATTCGCACGTTTAGCCATCACTTAAAAAGTTTTACTTAGTTTATGTGGAAAATAAAGACAAATGCACTTATAGCTACTCCATTATCCCATTATTATCGATTTGCCCATATGTCCAATTGAAATGTTCGTATGTACGCGATGAGGTGATGCTCGGTCAAATGTCTTGTTACGACTTTATCCAATGTCCACAAAGCCCTTTTATAATTCAACCAGGTAGTAAGCATGTTAAAATTAAAATGCATAGTATTTGGCCAATTTTTTGTTGCTAGAGAGACCTATTTGCGGTCAAATTCTATTTAAAGTAACTTTTGCAAACCATATTTTTCTCGATTTCTTACTACTAGTTCTTTGGAAAAAAATATAAAATATGCGTGGTGTGTATCAGAGCACGCCACATCAATTGACCTGTGGGATTGGTATAGCATATCTAGATACACGCCACATAAGCGTCTGACGCCATATATAGCGTTATATGATTTTATATCATTTTCCGTAGTTTTGACTGGTTGAATAGGCTTTTTCAGGGGTTCGGACATGTTTCTAGAAGGCTTGTTTTATGAGTCAACCTGATGGGGGTTTTCTTATAAGTTCCCACATAAGTTCCCATGTGACTTGGTTTTACTATCTTTAACAATTTAAAACTCAAGATAAAGTGATGTATCGTAACTTATATCTAACCACTTTATCTATATTTGCAACATCTCAAAACAATTCCATCTTGGAGAAAGAATTTTGTTCACGTACATTTGAAGGTATATTGAGGTAGGATCTGGTCATTTGTCAGAATTTAATTTTCAAGAAACAAATTTTATCACATGACAAAATATGTCCAATTGTAATATAAACACTGTCTACAATTATTTAGTAGATAATGAATCTTAATTCGACAAAATTCAAAAACCCCACTTTTAGCGCAAATCAACTGGTGGTGATATTTGTAATTGAAACGAGACTTGAACGATCAAATTTGAGAGAATTGCAAAAAAATTCCAAATTAAGGATATGTTTGCAGAAATGTCACAAATTTTTAACTATTCGCATTTGTTTTCAAAACAGTGTTTTTGGACTTGAATATCCCATAACAAATTTAAACGAAAATTTTGTGAATTTCAAATAGTTACATTTATATGAAAAAGACAATTTGTTATTTGTATTAATTTATATATTACTTGTTTTAAAAAAAATTCTATATTACATAAAATTTTTCTTTCTTTCTTTCGTTCTTTTTCTTTTAATTTTTCATTTTTCTTTATATATAACTTAAACTTATTTTAAGTATACATGTTTCTTATTTATTGAGGAAATAATAATGGGTTGAAGTTTCATACTCTCACATTGCTAATGCAGTTAAGAATTTAGTAGTACCAATGAAGTTAAATTAAGTTACTCCGTTTCATGTCTTCGTGAACGTATAAACATTGTCTAATAAAAAAAAAAGTGTATTAATTGTGTTAGCTGATAGGATCCAATATAAATGTCAAACAGTAAACCAATCTACCAATTCAAAGGATAACCGGCAATATACAAATTACACTCTGAAACAAAAATGATATTCTAGATGTAATCTCGATCTAACACCAAATGTTATGACACAATTAAATGCATGGGGATTGAGATTTTATTTTAATTGCTAGCTGTACCCTCAGTTATGTTTCCTACCATATTTCTGCATTATCAAAACACACTTAGCAACCTTTGTCAAAGGACAATTATTCTGTTATTTGCCATCATGTTACTTTGCAGTGGTATGTTTACATTAAGATTGCACTTTCTAGCCAACACTATATCGTTCTAAACAAAGCAATATAAAAAAAAAAAAATTTATTTGTTGGTTAAACGCATTATCAATGTTCACATTAATAAAATATAAAAAAATGACAACTAAATTCCACCTTCCAGCTCAAAAAATTCATAATAATAACAAATTGGTCACTATACCAGATTAAATAATCCATGCCATTAATTAAACTAAATTATAGGCGTTAATAAAAAAAAAAAATTGTAGAGTAGCTTCTCATGATGGAAGTCACCTTCCTGTCGCAGTATTTGTGCAATCCCTCTAAAAATATCTTTTATTAATAGGGCATTGTGGACTAGTACCTAAAGTGGAAGCCGCCATTCTTTTCATAGTTTTTGTGCATTCTCAAAAATAATCTTTCAATTGGTATAAGGGTGTTTTGGACTCTTTATACAAATTTATTTATTATTTATTTATTAAAGAAAGGAAGTGGATGCTTTTCTAAATGTTTTTAAAAAGACATTTTTTTTTAATGATTATTGATACATGGGATTCGTCTTAAATCATTAAGATAAGCAACTCAAAATCCTTAAATGTTGGTTATTAGTTATTCAAATTCAACGATTTATCCCTCAACGATGATATAGATAAACTTGGACAAATCTCCTGCAATTTCTCTTTAAAATCTCACTTTATTGAAATGTGATCATTCTCATGTTAGCAAACATATTTTGTTTTAAAATTGAATTTAGTCGAATAAATCACGTCTACATATCTCAGAAGATTATGTCTACTGCACAAATTTCAAACAATCATTTTTTAAAATATATTTCTATTACAAATTTGAAATACAATGCTAGCAAAGCACAAAATGTCTTGTGTGAGGATAGAAAACTTTGACAAATCTATACATATATTAATAAAATGAGAGGTGCTGTGGTACAGTTTGACCGCAATTTTCCCTCCCAAAATGCTTCAAGTGGATGCTTTTTGGTCATTTTGATTGGTTTGTGGTAACCAATGCGGTAACTTTGATGTTTATCCCTTCTACTTTTTGGTTTTTAATTTTTGAATTATCTCATCTTCATAATTCTATTTTATCTTTAAAATTCTATGTTTAAGTTATCTTATCTTTATATTTTTAAATATTTTTTTCATTTTAATGTGAAAACAACAATCAAGAGCAGATTTATTCAAAGGTTTGAGAATTGACTATGATATCATCATATCGCATGGGTCTTGATGCACACAAATAAAGTTAATATAATTTATGTTTTTTATGAATTGAATACTTATATCATACAACAAAAATTAAAATAAAATATAACTATTCTTGAAAAAAATAACTATTAATAATTAATAATTTAAAAAATAAAATTAAAAAGAAAATAATTACCCCTCTATGTAGTCTTCTCCTTATACGATATCAAGTTTTTAATTTTTTTAGCACATGTGAGAATCTAATTTCTCAAATCTTTATAATAAGTTAAATTATTTTAATTTATTCTTTCTGTGCATCGGTGAAATTAGATTGAGTTAATTGCTTTTAATTTACTGTACATTATATTTATTGTAAGATGATGTCAATAGAAACAAAAATTTATTTTTACTTATTATTTATCATAATTTATTAAAACTAAATATTAATATTTACGTAAATACTTTGATAAAATGTCTAACCGTATAACGTACGGGTGAAAATCTAGTAAAAATAATTGTAAATGAGTCGTCAATTAAATAATGGCAGATTGTAAGGGAGGATCCCAAGTTGTTATATATGAATGTTTGGCCTTTCTCTCTCCAATTCTCTCATTTGCTTCCTCCCGCTCTCTGTATGTTTTTACGGTCAGAAGCCACCGCATAGACGATATTTGCTAGTTAATTTTCATTTGTTTAGAGTACCACACTTCGTTATGTAGTTGGACTAGGAACTCCTTGAGGGAGAGAACAGAGCACTCTCCATACTGTCCACCTCCCCTTTTGTCCTTTATAACAGCAGCCCTTCCATGGTTTCTCCCTGCAAACGGTCTCTCTCGCGCGCTCTCCCCCCAGTGCTTCTTGGATCCTCTGAAGGATCTAAAAGCTATCAAGATCAGCGTCTCACAGTAGCACTCAGTCGTTACATAATTTCGTTCGTAGAATGTTTATGTAACTACTAAATGCTTGAAAATGCTATCAAGAAAATCTATTCTTTCTTGGATTCTCGTATTTGGTTATTTAAGCTCGCTGAAATTTGCCGTCCCGCGGGTTCCTAAGAAAGAAGGTAACAAGATGCAGTTCAGCTCTTGTTTCATGGGCATGCAGTTATTTTATAGTGCCCAATGTCCATAAAGAAATAACGAAGAAAATCCAAGAACTATAATTGTTACGTTTCTTTATTTACTTCATTTTATTTATCAGGGTTAAGTATTGCCCAAAAAGTGGAATTGCAAATTATAACTGATGCCAATTTCTTCAAGCTCTGAGAAAAATATTGGGTACTTGGCAGATTGTAGTATCTAGCTGATTTACGTTTCAGCGTGGTTCTTTATTTGGGTTTGCCATTATTTTGTTATTAATTATCTTACTTTTTTGCTGAATCCATATATCTTTTGTGATGAATATGCCAGTGACATGATGATACGGTGGAGTATTAAATAGTATCGGACAATATTAAGGATGAAACAGTAGTCATGGTAGTATTTGTTATATTATCTAGTATTAAGACTTGAAGATTTAAACTGAACTAGAAAGAATAAAGAAAAGGAGGAGATACAAATTAGGTCAACCTACTAAGAGGAGTAGCCCAAGTCTATACGTTGGTAATTGATTTTGTATTTATTCTACTATCTAGTCTAATGTATCCTCATATCTGTTAGTGAGAAAAAATTTAGCTTCTTTTTGTTCCTTGGAACTACTCAATACTGTGAAATTCACCTTATGAAACATACCACTAGCATATTTAGGTGCGGGTTGGAGCATGATTAATGGACATTTTATAATGTCATGCTCAAAATCAAAGTACTGAACAGTTGATTAGGGAGCTTAATGCAATACTGACTTTTATTCTGATGCTTATTTTTCCATCGGTATCCATTAGTGGATGCACTACAAGAAATTGTCACTGCAATGGGTGCAACGATCTGGAAATTTAATGCAGATGCATGCGAAATGGAAATGGTTGGGGTAACACAAACGGCTCCAAGTGGATCTGTGGGTAATGTCAAATATGAGTGCACTTCCACAAACCACACTGTGTGCCATGTCACAAAAATGTAAGTACCTTTATTTCTTCTCTTATTAAAATTCTCCGAATTTTAGTTCACCAGGGAAACTATGTGCTTTAGAGTTCAGTTCCTCCTGATTAAGGCTCTTGTCAATTTCAATATACAGTTACTACTATTTTGAAGTATGAATAGAAATTAATGATGTCTGCAAATAAATTATCAATGCCAACTTAATTTCATTTCTAATTGCTTGGGCTATCTAAGCATTATCAGTTACCATACGAGCATAACCGGCTTGTATCTCCATATCATTACCTTATATGTTTAGACCATTGTCTAGATGCTAATGTCCACATTTCACTCTACACAGTGTGCTAAAGAGTTATAATCTTCCAGGAGTTCTTCCACCTGCAATTGTGAAGCTCCCGTACCTCCGAGAAATGTAAAACTCAGTTCTTACCAGTATTTTATTTTCTTTTTGATTTACTCTATGACGTTGTTGTGGAGAAGCATTAGCTTCTGACTCTAATTAGCCTTTTGTTCAACTACCAGTGATTTTGCTTACAACCTCCTCAGTGGTACAATACCAGCAGAATGGGCTTCAACAAAGTTGAATTCTATGTATTCTCTATCTCTGATTTGTTATTTATTCTAGTAGTTATCTATTTATTAAATGACAGAGTAATCTCAGAATTTTGATGCAGCTCTCTCCTTGTGAACCGGTTATCAGGGGAATTACCAAAGGAACTGGGAAATATTACTACCCTCACGTATCTGTATGTCTTTAATAAACCATCCTTTATTTATTTTCTGGAATATATCTGGTAATTGGAATATAGTCATGAATACAAAATGATCAAGAGTGTGGAATGCTTGCATAAACGGAAGGCAATGAATAATGAACTCCTGTTTATTCTTTTCCATTCTCCATTTTACTTCATTTATTCAAAATATTAATGTGCACTCCAAGGTTCAAATCTCACCGCCCACATATATAAAACTTTATGGATGAGCTAGACCTTTAGTTAAAGAAATGAATCTGCCTGGAAAGGAGAAGCACAAATGACTGTATAATTTAAATGAATGAGTTTTACCCAGGTGAAATGGTATAACAAAGAGTACTTCCTTTCTTTCTTATTACTGTTTAGTTAAAAAGAAATTTACCATCCTATTCTGAGCTTCAAGAATTTGTTTTGGAGATATTTTATCAGGAATCTTGAAGCCAACCAATTTTCAGGCTCTATTCCTTCTGAACTCGGGAAGTTGATAAACTTGAAGACTCTGTAAGATCCCGAATAGTTATGCACCATGCTATATGCTTTCAATCTCACATGTGATTCACAATGGGTGATACATCATCTGATTATAACTGTCTGCATTGGTTGTTGAACTGCAGGATATTGTCCTCCAATCGCATGACTCGAAACTTGCCAATATCTTTTTCACGACTGATACATTTAGAGGACTTGTAAGTGCATATGTTATCTTATTCAATTTATCATTTAAACTTCGGTGATATATTCAATGAGTGCACTTATACAATGCAGGAGGATAAACGATAACAATCTCAGTGGGCCAATACCAGATTTCATTCAGAAGTGGGAACAACTTACACATTTGTAAGATCCTTGAACTCCTACAAATGCTTTTGAACACATGACAACCCGTTTTCATAATTATTTTGTATGACATTTATCTCTTTGAATTCATTGAAGAGAAATGCACACGAGTGGATTAGAGGGTCCAATTCCATCAAACATATCTCACCTGAATATGTTAATGGCCGTGTAAGTAGAACCTCCATAAGATTTGAACTGGTGTCTGCTCTTTATTTCCTTAGTTGGTTTTTTTGCACTAATTTATTATTTCAAAAGCTGTCATCTTGGAAATTTTTTTAATACAGGGGAATTAGTGACATAAAAGGGCCAACTCAGGGATTTCCTGTACTGAGGAGCATGACAGGCTTAAGTACATTGTATGCTAGATAAGCAGGCATATTAAAAAATTTTTATATTATGCTTCATGTTCTTTGAATTTATGAGATTTTGTTAACTCTTGGATTTAGGGTGTTAAGAAATTGCAACATTTCTGGAGAAATCCCTGCATATATTTGGAAAATTCGGACTCTTAAAACGTTGTAAGTAATGAAATGCCTGCTCAGAGTGATCATTTAGCTATGTAATATACATGATTCTACAATTACTTATATGAATGCATGATGGTCTATATTTCTAACCACTAAGATTCTTCCATCTGCCTTCTATATCTGAGTAACTACAATATCTGTATTTGCCTTATTTTCCTGTTAAACTCTGATAGATGATATACTTCTGTTTAACTTTCATTGGTTTCATCCCACAATCATGCTATAATCAAACATGGTGTGGGAGGACTCCCTATGTAACCATTGTCATGAAAAATTCCCCTGCAGCAGTAAAAAACTAGTACCAAATTTATATGCACAGGCATTGGAGAAACTAAATTATCGGGTCCTTAAATAATTATTTTTTTTGGATTTCGTTGATGTTCAGTTTATTTAATAACAATTTTATATGATTCAATAATCTCAGACAATAGCTAGCTAACTGTATTCTTTTTGTTCTCACCCGTTTGCTATTTTTGACCGTACTTTTTGTTTTATGACATAAACAGGGATGTGAGTTTCAATAAGTTAGTGGGAAATATTCCAGATGACCCTGCAAGAAATCTGAAAGTCGTGTGCGTAAAAACTTCGATCTTTTGCTCCATTTGGTTTGGTTTTTGGATAGCTCGAAACTTCCTAATTGAGTTGCCATCTTTCTGCAAACTTACGGCATTATTTCCCAATCAGGATTGTCAGTGGAAACATGCTAAGTGGAAATATCCCAGATGCACTCTTGGACGATGGAAGCAATATGTAAGTGCACCATTATCTATACTTGTTTGTGCAGAAGGTTGATTATGTTGCTTGTTACTACATGGCATTACAAATTTATAATTCTTGGCAGTGGTTTAGCAAAATATAAATCTAAGCATATTGCAAACTGTTCAAACTTCTTTCCAAATTGCCACCTAGCTACTAAAGAATGCTTCTATCTGTGTGTATAAATTAACTGGTCCAGACACTGATGTTGATCTTTATACATTTTGCAGTGATCTTTCTTACAACAATTTCGAGTGGAAAGGCCCTGACCAATTGGCTTGTCGATCAAACATGTTAGCAATTTCTACTATTCTGTATTTTATATTTGAATGGCATGCTCTTCTACTATTTGTAGTTACTAACGCCTCTTTATCCTACCCCCATTTTGAGTAGGAATCAAAATGTGAACCTGTTCAAAAGCTCCACTGCACTAAATCCGATGTGAGTTGCATTTCTTTTTTTTGTTTGTTGTAAATATTACTGGACAACACTGGGAAGGAGGTTATGGTTCTTGAATAGTCGCCTAGCTAAGTACCCACTTAATTCTAACTGCTGAAATGGTCAATCTTCAACAGACAACGAATGCTTCCCTGTACAAGAAATGTACATTGTCCAAGATGTAAGTATGTTAACTTTTTTTCTCAGTTAATCTCTCTCCGTATTACCATTAAAGGGAGTTCTTTTTTTTTTTTTTTAACTCTGCTTCACAACTCAACTTTGCAGCTTGCTACTTCATCAATGATAACAATTAACTAACCACTGCTTCTATAAATATTTCATTGGCTATTTGAAGCCGCTTTTGCCACTTGGTTCAGTTCATTATTAGATTTACCGGATGATCCAAGCAACGGATTTTAGCAACTGCAAGGGGCCGTGTCACTTTTAGCTTGCCCCTCCATCTTCTAAGCTATTCCACCAACGTTGTGTCATTTGAACTGGAGCCTCCTATGATTATGTCTATGCTATTCGGAGCTAACGCACTAAGTTATATTTTCATTAGTTTATCCTCAAATTGTGGCACCTTCTTGGTTTGCCTATAGAAATCTTATTTCTCTTTTGGCAGACAAGTGTTCTTTGTTTGTTAACTGTGGAGGGGGCAATTTGGAAATTGAAGAGATCGGAAGAGCTACTTTTGAAGGAGATGCAGCTGGAGGTGATTCTTCAAGATTTTCAAGTAGCAGCAGCTTTTGGGGGTTTTCTAGCACTGGAGAATTCATAGACCATCCTAGCAATCAGAATTCACGTTCCATCAGAACCGCATCAAAAACGAACCTGTCTGATTTATATTCTACTGCTCGTCTTAGTCCTCTTTCACTTACATATTACCATTATTGCCTGGAAAATGGAAGTTATAGCGTGAAACTTCACTTTGCTGAAATACTTTTCACAAATGACAACACATATAGCAGTCTTGGGAAGAGGATGTTTGATATTTACATTCAGGTAATGACGTAAAGGAGAATATATGTATTTTCCCCTAGTGGCTAGCATAATTGTAAAAGATTCTCTTTCACTTTCAGGACAAATTAGTACTGAAAGATTTCAATATTGAAGATGAGGCTCGTGGAGTTCAAAGGCCAGTGACTAAACATTTTAACACCACAGTGTCAGATAATACCTTAGAGATCCGATTTTACTGGGCCAGTAAAGGAACAATACGCATTCCTAACAGAGGAGATTATGGTTCCCTTATATCAGCTATAGCAGTCACTCCGAGTGAGTATTTGCATTCTCATATTTTCATTCTCTTTCTCCCTCTTATCTTTCTGTTCTCCATCTCTCCTCTTCTCTTTCGTCAAAATAAATATAGTGTACTACATTTGTTTGTCATAAGGAATAGTTAATTTACTGGCAATACCGATAATATTTTAAGTTTAGGAGCGTGGAAGACTTTGGGATGCGGTAATTTTTAATGATCGCTTCTGCCCTTTCTCATTCTCGTCAAGGTTAAACTTTTGGTGTTAATTGTAATATTCTGGAAGCACTCTGCTCATGCATGTCCTTAGTCTACTTATCTTTTTGAAGTTGATGAATTCGATCATTGACACTTTACTCTCAATTATATACTTTTATATTTAAGGTTGTGGTCTATTCTGAGTCTTGGTCTTCTGAACCCAATTTCTTGGGGTTTTTGCATTTGTTTGTTATTATTCATTATTCATCTTAGAAATGCCTAACCTGCTAGATTGAGATGGACTTAGATCTAGTTTAGATGTGAGTTTCTACTTCATCCTTTTGTTCCATAAAGATTTATTTATTTTTTTCTTATGTTTTGCAGATTTTAAAATTTGTTCAAGTGAAGGCAAGAACAAAAGAAAAGAGTACGTAAGTGTTGGAGTTGTGGCAACATGTCTTACTATTTTCTTGGTTTGTGGCTTCCTTTGGTGGAAGTACTGTTCGAAAAGAAGAAAACAAAAAGGTATGACTGATTTTCGCACAAAAACAATGATTCATGAAAAGTTGAACATATCATTGGCATTCATGTTTTAGGGTACCAAATATGATAAATAAAGCAAATTTCAGCATGCAACAGTTAAATATACATAATCTTTCAAGAGTTGCCACTAGATCATATGACGTCAATTGGAGAGGAATCTAAATCTGACTGGCGGAGGGAGGGGCCCAGGGTGGGCCCCCCAAATTGGAAAATTTTTTTTTTAACCTAGTAAAAAAAATTAAAATAAAAAATATATAAATAGTTTAGCCGTGCGTACTATACGGCCCACCTCTCCGGTCCAACCCTCTAATAGTGTCTGGCTCCGCTATCTGATTCAAACAGAAACATAATTTTTTTTCTTTAACGTCAGTGGCTGCTTTGAGTATGTTTTACTGGATGTCTTGCTGAGCAAAGGGAACTTTGGGGAGTTCTTCATTTTACTTGTATATATGGATGTGGGTTTGGCTGGTATTTCCATATGGCTGTTTAGGACATATTTTAAACTTTGGAAAAATTTTCTGCGCGTCTTGAATCCTTATTACATGGATATAGGGATTCGACTGAACATCATAAATCTGGTGTATCCTACTTTTTTGTTCTTGCGTATGTGATGCTGAATGTGCCATGTCTAGCTAGGATGACCTGACTGAACATTATCGAATGATCATTTTATCCACTGCCTGAACAGATCTTGAAGGTTCAGAATTGCACACAGTTTCTTTTACCTTGAAACAAATAAAAGCAGCTACTAACAACTTCAGTCCCGCAAATAAGATTGGAGAAGGTGGTTTCGGTCCTGTGTACAAGGTATTATTATTGTTGTTGTTGTTGCGAGATGATTAGTTCTTTTGTCTCTGGTCCATAGATTTTCTAACATATGAAAGATCTTGCACAGGGTCAATTATCTGATAGTACAGTTATTGCTGTAAAGCAGCTCTCCTCCAGATCAAGGCAAGGAAATCGTGAATTCTTAAATGAGATTGGCATGATTTCTTGCTCTTCCGATCTCCCAAATCTTGTCAAGCTCCATGGATGTTGTATTGAAGAAGATCAATTGTTACTTGTTTACGAGTACATGGAAAACAACAGTCTGGCGTGTGTTTTGTTTGGTGAATTTCTCTTACACCTGTCACCTTTTTTTCCATTTTCTTTTTCATTGATTTTATAGTTTGTTTTCCTGGTTGGATGGTACATTATTAGATGATTATTAAAGAATGTAACAGCTAAAATTTGTTACTGAACATGCTGGTAGTAAACAAACCCCCACCCCCACCCCCTATTTGGTCTATTCAGGTTCAGAGAAAAGTCAGTTGATGCTGGACTGGCCAACAAGGTTCAAGATTTGTCTAGGAATTGCTAGAGGATTAGAATTTCTTCATGAAGAATCAAGGCTGAAAATTGTGCATAGAGATATCAAAGCAACTAATGTACTGCTTGACAGAGATATAAACCCAAAAATATCGGATTTTGGATTGGCAAGGCTTAGTGAAGATGAGAAGACCCATATTAGCACTCGAGTTGCTGGAACCATGTGAGTAGTGTAATTGGTAAAGGTATCTCTTACATCAGCATGCTCTAACTAGGCAAGATCCATCTGTATTTTCCAGAGGTTACATGGCACCGGAATATGCATTATGGGGATATCTCACCGATAAAGCAGATGTTTACAGCTTTGGAATCATGGTTTTGGAAATCATCAGTGGCAAGAGCAACAGTAAATATATGCCAAATAGTAATTTCACTTGCCTATTGGAAATGGTAAGCAAGACATTCAACACTCCACTTGATTGCATTTCCCTTGTTATTTAGGGTGTCATTGTGGACTAGGCCATTCAGGGCCATGTGGCATAGCCGCAAAAAACTGTGTCCCTTGGGCTTGGCAAACTTTTATGGCAGGCTGAGAATTGTCCTGTAAAAGTTGGCAAAATGGGCTTCATGGCCTGCCCTAGCTAGTATGACACCCCCAATTCAATCTCAGATGTCCTGAAGTAACAGTATTACATCTACAGGCCTCTCACTTGCAAGGTACTAGTAACATAGATGAACTTCTCGATCAGAGGCTAGGTTCTCAAGTGAACCGGGAAGAAGTTGAAAGGATGGTGAAAGTAGCAATCCTCTGCACAAATGCTACTTCATCCTTTAGGCCTGCCATGTCCGAGGTAGTCCAGATGCTCGAAGGACAAGTGGTGATTCCAGATGTGCCCCTCAAAGCGGAAGGCAATGACGCGAGGTTCAAAACCATAAAAAGCTTGATTCGAGAAATGCAATACCCAAGCTCAAGTGAGACTCAAACTCTCAAGTATACAAGTATAGAAACAGTTTCTGCATCTTCCACTGAATCTTCAAATCCCAGTTTGAACCCATGAAAGGGGTGTAGTTAGTTAATTTCACATTTAAGCATGTTGTTTGCAGTAGCATGCAACTTTTATTATTATTATTATTATTATTATTATTATTATTATTATTATTATTATTATTATTATTATTATTATTATTATTATTATCCTGTCAGTTTCCGGTGAAGTGAAATGTACTCAATAATCGACTCATGAAAATTTAGTTATATTTTAAGTTTCATAAAATCATTTTATAAACAATTTAGGATTATTCTTTTTTACCTTTGTAGTCTCTATATTAGAATTATTGACTCGATTCAATATATAAATTAGAGGGTAATGTTCAAATTATAATTATATTTTGTGAAAAAAAATGTAGTTCAAATTTCCCACCAAAAAAATAAATAAAAAAATAAAAAAAATTAAATTTTAAAACTGGAACTGGGTTGACCGGTTCAACAACGGCTAAAAACCACGGTTTCTCGCCTAGTTTTTTGGAATGCAGTTTGATCCATCAACCAGGTCGGTTTTTGGACCGGTTTATAGTTTTTTCGATTACACCGCCCAGTCCAACATAACTTTGACAACATTGGTCTATCATTCTATTTTATCATTATCTTCTTCTCCCAATTAACCTTACATAGCACTCCCCACCCAAGTACATTAGCGAAGCTAAGAAGAAACTTGTGCCGATTGTAGAAACCAACACCACAAGGTAATAGAAAGGCTAGTAATCGTTCAAATCCTCTAAAACTCTTGCATTACTCTTCTAAAAAATTTTGGACTACCGAGAATCAACAATATACATTGTTCTAAAATAAATTCATTCTGAAATAACTTATGTGGTGGTTTGGTCTTTTAGTAGTCAACCTCAACACATGTCACCCAAATTCCATTTTTGCTATAACATGGTAAGAATTAAATCATTTAGAAAACATGTGAGTTCACAAGCCCACTGAATGAAATTTTTGAAAATAATTACACTCTTTTATTAAAAAATATTTTTCTGAAAATCATGTATAGCAATAAACATTCCAAACCCTATATAATCATCTTGTATAACATTCGAAATCATATCATAAATAGCAACATCATACTGAAACCATGAAATTTTCTAGGGAGAGGGGGTGCCCCCTGATTGGGGGGAATCGGGCGAGTACCCCTCTCTATAGTCTAACTGCTGAAACCATTATGAAAATCATTTCAATTCGAAATCATCATAAAATCTCACACCAAAAGGTACCCCAATTATGTGTCAATCTGAAATCTATAATCATGGATTCATAGTAATAGATCTGGTCATTCGCACATGGACATATCTTGACCCATAAGTACTATATGACATCTTCGCTCAAAAGTGACATAATTATTCTGGGTTAGAAAACCTTCCATACGAAGACGGTACAACCGTGGGCTATAAGCCTCTTTTTATTTCTTTGTTGTGTTTATTTCTTTGTTGTGTCTACTGTCTTCTTTCTTGTTTACCTTACCAACTTGTGTTTAATTTGTATTTCATATAGCTTAATAATGGCACAAGAAAAATTAAGTTAATGCACCCCCACCATTTGAGATTGTTTTGGTGTTTCTTGTGAGTTGTCATACAACTCCAATTAGAGAGACCTTAAAGCAAAAATTCCCTTTTGCAACATGAGAACAAATGCATAGGTTCAACATCAATAATTATCTAATTGATTGGTCCCATTTTTTTTTTCTTTTTTCCTTTTCCCTTCTGTTTGCTTCACTGCCAAAAGTATGATAGTGACAATATAAAATATATAATGTTAGAAAACTGGATTTTTCTTTCCAGTGCATTCATACGGACAACAAGCAATTGTTTAAGTATATGTTGGGTTGGGGAAAATTGAGTGGGGGAAGAAATTTTAATGAAATAAAAGTATAATTAAACAATTGAGTTGTTTCATGATCTTTTTAATGGTAGAGATGTAGATGCCATTTTGAAGCTTCCTCTTTGTTACACACCGCAATCCGATCAGATAACTTGGCACTTTTGTAAAGACGGATATTACTCTGTGAAGTCAAGATATAGGGTGATTATTGATAACAGTTTATCGGATCTCCACTACCATGTATTGGGAGAATGGTGTAAATTCTGGAAATTAGCTCTTCCGCTGAAGGTTCAAACTTTTATATGGAGAGCTTGTAGAGACTGCCTCCCAACTATGGACAAATTACAAAGCTGGCGAATGCCGATTTTTAACTTATGTGTGCTTTGTGGGGAAGAAGAAGAAGAGAACCCGGCACATATTCTTCTCCAATGCTCCTATGCACATCAATGTTGGGAGTCGTTGGGATTTCTGCCTGTTCTCGAGGGGAACATAAATTTTGCTGATTGGTTTTTCCAATTTCTAGGTTCGGTAGATGGCTTCACTACTCAAAAGGTCAGTATGGTCTGTTGGAATATTTGGCGACAACGTAACAAGTTGTGGGACAGATCTATGCTCCCGCCGAGGGAGGTGATTAGAAGTAGTCTGAAGTTGTTATCAGATGGGTGTTCGGCGAAAATACGAGTGTCATGGGAGAATGGTACAACAATGCCGGTTTGGCGTGAGCATGCATGGGAAAAACCACCTGATGGACGTCTCAAATGCAATGTTGATGCGGCATTGCTCAGTGATAAAGGAGCTACAGGTGTGGGCATGGTTTTCCGGAATTCACAAGGTGAGTTTCTCAGCTATAGTACAAGGTATATACGAGGTAGCTTGGAACCAAGAGAGGCTGAGGTAATAGGGTTAAGAGAAGCAATTAGAGGGGCATTGGATATGGACTTGGCGAGGGTGACCTTTGAAATTGATGCTAAAAATGTTGTTGATGCTATTAATTCCATATGAAAAGGGTACTCAGCATTCCACATGCTCATTCATGAGTGTAAGTTGCTGCTTCAACAAGGCTTGGACTACAGGCTTGCTTTTATGCGTCGAACGGCTAATCAGACAGCTCATTGTTTAGCTAGAAATTCCTGTTTTTATCCTACGTTGTCTACTTGGAATGAGCCTCCGTCTTTTCTAGAGGCTAACCTGATATATGACGTTTCCAGTGTTTAGTGATGATATGAAAGTTTCTGTTTCAAAAAAAAAATTAGTAGATAGTAGTATATGCCTCTGAGATTCTGAAAAACAAGAAGCCTGAAGTAGGTTTTAATTATTCAGTATACTATTTCATTATTTGTTGTATGCATGTACTCAAATCCAAGTTTGGTTGATGTTTATTATTTTGTGTCTCTCCTTATAAGAAATTTCAATTCTTTACTAAACAAAGTTTTGTATTTAGTAAAATTGAAATAGGCTGAGTGAACTATTTCTCTGATAAATAGTTGTTCAGGAAAAAGATCAGGACTTTATAAGTCATTTTGAGTTTCAGTGAGAACATTTGAGTCTACTCACAATAAATACCATTTAATATTTAATTGGTAAAAGTTTTGGAAATGACTCTAACATCTCCAATGCAAAGTCAAGGTAGAATGTTTTAGGTGTATATATGACAAAGAATATTGACATTACATTCGAAAAGTTCTCCAATGCAACAACGTCAACATTGTATATTTGACAAATTACTATTAGAGATTTGAAAAAAAAAAGAAAAAGAGAGAAATATATTGATTGGATAAATTAATGCTTAACATTGTCTATGACAACATCATCTTATGACATTCTCTATAACAATGTCAAGCATTTAATGTGTCAAATCATCACTTTTTTACCAATTGTCATATTATTCTATGAATATGACTCTATATGCATTAGAGATGCTCTAACAAGGCAAACAACAAGTAAGTGTGACTTTTCTTGTACCCTCTAAACATATCCATAGTGATTAAATCAAGAATATATGAGATGTATATTTGTATAATTAATTTGCAATAAATCTTTATTCAAGAATCAATAATTGGTTAATGATAGTCTACATTACTTCAACTCAGTATCAACAGTGGGGAAGGTTCAAAACCCTGTGGTGTAATTTGCATGTCATAATTGATTAAAATATTGAAAAGCCATATATATACGAATACGATTATGCTTTATCTTAATGTGAACACATATTACAAAGTCAAAGAGTAGGACCAAAGCTTGCAAGTAATTCGTTTTTTATATATACTAGTTACGGCCGTGTATTGCACTTGTCGTCGAGTTCACATGAAATATATTTGTAAACAAAAAATTAAATATTACTTCAAACAACTAATGAAGAATAATAAAAAGGAAAAGAAGACATTTCATTTAACTTTTAATCAACTTAAATACTAACAAGAGACCTGCTCTAGACATTTCCTTGATATTCCAATTTACAGCAAAATATGCAAAACTTTATTTAAACCCACTCACATGAAACTCTAGTAAATAAGGAGTGTTTTTTTCTGGAAGCAACAAATAAGGTGTTTCAAGAATATGGAAGATAGATAGATCAATATGTTATGCTCTCATATATTGATTGGTAAGCAAAATCAGTTCATGGGAACCTGCTAACTTTTCCATTTAATGGAAGCGCTCCAAATTTACAAAGAGTTGATATCACCTTCCAGGTGTTAGAAAAATAGGCATTTTGGACATAACTTTGAGTGCTATCCGATTCTTAAGTTTTGAAATATGAATTATGATTTGTGTTCTCTTTATCGAGAGCTTCAAAATCACATATTTATTTACCCAAAATGATTGTTAAGTGAATGAGAAATTGAGCATCAAAGTTTGTCACGAGAAATGAATTTAAGTGTTGGGGAACTTTGTTCCACATTGGAAAAATAGTATTCCAATGACTCGTTTAAATATATTTACATATATATAATGTGTAAATTGTGTAGCTGAGACACGGATCATAAATACACTCCGCACCATTGAACTTGTGTGTGAGCGCAGCCAGCGTACACACATGTCAGACCAGAAGTGGGCGCCTAGCCTGATCAAGTTTTGTTAAAATAAGTTACGAATTCTTTAAATACTTAAACCATGTGTTGAAATATGAAGAGTTGTAACGGGTGACTCTTGAGGTTGTTTCCATTCAACTCTAATGAATTCATATTTATTTTTAAGCTTTTTACATGCCTAGCATTACCTATATAAAGGACCAAGTTTAGCCTTTTTTAGAGAACGAATTCAAGACACGAATTCTCTACATATTTCTTACCATACACTTCCTTATTGTGATACTGTTCGGGCACGTTTTCAGTTCGCCTGGATAGGAAATTCGTTGCTCTGTTCTAGCGGTTTTCCTCCAGGTCTCAACCATTGTATCCTGGGAAACAGACGTCCAGCGTATTGGGGACGAATCTGTTTTAAGGAAACTGTGTTAAACACAGGCCTTGGTCTTTCTGTTTACATTCTGTTTATGTTCTGTTTCTAACAGAGGGTTCTGTTTACATTCTGTTTACGTTCTGTTTCTAACAGAGGTATCTGTTCACATTTTGTTTACCTTCTATTTACATTCTGTTTCCTAGCAGAGGTTTCTGTTTTCTAACAGAGGTCTCTGTTAACATTCTGATAACTTATACTGCTGAAGTTTCTAGCACCAGGTTCTTTACTAGTATTTTGACTTAAAACATCAAGTAGGAGTGAGCCTCATTTTGGTCTTTATTGCATTTTCTAGAGTTCATCATGTAAAAATAAAATAAGGTTAAAGAACTTAAATCCACTATACTCATGCATGCATCTGTCAGTATGACCATTACGTTAATATGAGATCAGAAGATCACCTTTGCTAGGGTCAAGTTAAACTTGATTTCATATTTTGCATATTCCAACTTCATCCTGGTCATTTTTTTATTCCTAAGGGTTGACGTGGATTGCTAAGAAGTTAATTATCATCACTAATTAATTCGATTGTAAAAGCTAAAAAGGTTGATAACGCAATGCAACTTTTGTATCAACACTTCAATCTTTTCAAGAATGTGCCTAGTAGTTAGTAGTCACTAATAATAATTTTACAGATTTCAAATCCTTTCATTTATATATATTTCAATTTCCATTTATAATAAGAGGATTGAAGAGTTCAAATGAAATGGACCCTGGCTTATCAATTTCGATGCGTTCAAGAGAATGCTTTGATTGATGTACAAGCAGCATGTAGACCCTGACAAATTACAAAAAAATTTAAGCACTAAATTTAAGACTCAAATTTAAATCATGATAGTCGACCATATGAAGAAGAAAATCAACAGGGCAAAAATGACTCAATTTGATTACAAAATGCTAAAACTGAACTTATATCATATGTGCGGTTACCTGTTCTCCGTGTTGTATGGTCGCCTTCTTAAGCATATTAAAATCAGCTTTTCCAGCCTGAAAAGGGAGATCATGTAAAGCATACATTAAAATAAGTAGAATGAAATAACGTACAAATACAACAATTTGCAAGCAAATATACCTCAAGTTGGGCTCTGGTTTTTGTGTCAAAACTATGATATCTTTTGCATATAACCTTTGCTAGAGAATCATCTCATTCTGAGAGGATTACATTTTATTGGGAAATGGTACAAAATCTGATTTTTTTAATTTAATTGTTTGAAACTGGGCCAAGGTGATTACTTATTTTTTCATCCAATGCATGACATGTGTACAAAATATGATGTATATAAAAAAGTGGCTGGAGCTGATACTTTTGGGTTGAATCCTCCATTCTGGATAGACTTCCGCAACTTCAAGAATTTTTATTTTTATTACCCTCAGCCAACAATATTATAGAATTTAACAATACCTTGTGACCACTCACGTAGTTCGTTATTTTAGTTGATACAAATGCAGGGTCCAATTCAAGCCAAAGCTCCATTTTAGCTAAGCAAGAATGTAACCTATGATTCTACGTTTAATCAAAACACCAAATCCCTAATTTTACAGCAAGGAGAAATTTAAAAATATAGAATTTAACAAAATTATTAAGAAATCAGCATGCCAAATTCGAAACCTGAACTCACATAAGCCAAAATTCAAATCAATGAGATATCTGTCCGTTGAAAATAGCTAGACACCATAATTCACCGGAGAAGATTGAGTGAGAACAGAAATTGAGTGAGAATTCCAAACCACGAGCAAAAAAAACAACACAACAGCAAAAAGAAAATGAAACTTGTCTGAAAACTCACATAAAAATAAACTTCGATCGAATCTGACCTGCAAATCTCCATATCGAGGCCTCAACAACTGGTATTATCCTTCAAAAAATTAGATCGAAACGAGTGCAGAATACTGTTTTGAAATTAGACATCAGTGTTTTTAAATATTTTAGCACCAAACATTTTCCTAAACAATCAAATGCCATCAAATTACACCAAAAGAAAGCAGCTAAATATGAGAAAGACAAGGTTTACAGACAATAGTTTGCTACGGCACAGCCGAAGCAATCAGGCCTTGTCAAGTCTGGAAACCAACTTTAATTTGGTAGATCCTTACTGAGATTAATGGAAACCAAATATACCTAGAAGTTATCAAGCGAGACCAATCAAACTACAAAAATATAAATGTACATTCATTTGTTTACGAGGCTACATTACTCTGAATCTAAATAGCTTGAGAAAAGTAATCTTAAACCAAAATCTAGAGACCATCAAGATTTCTAGTTTTCCATGTCATCTATCCCTAGTACAAGTCAACTATTTGTAGATCGTAAATTCGAAAGATTTACTGGTTAAAAAATTACTGTCAGGAAATAGTTTGGGACGCAAATAGCAGTCGGATTTCATTTGGTTGACATTATACAACCCAGAGTTTTTCTATAAAAAGAGAAAGCGAGTGAGAGAAAGAGTACGATTCAGACATGGTTGAAAGCATAAAATTACACCCTTACCATGAAGCGCCACGGCAAAACCACAACTGAGAGCCTAGAACAAAGTCGAACCTGAAAACAAACCTTCAAATCAGAACCCAAAAAAAAAAAAAAAATCCTAAACTCGACCACGAACACATAAATTGGAGACCAAAATAGCAAGAAAAATGAACTAAAAATTACCTTCAAACGTAAAATTTTAAAAGAAAGAAAACAGTTACATTAAGGTTTCGATTTGAGTAATTCTTTCACAAACCAAATACTAAAATCGGAGAACACACTGAAGGGAAAACAAATTACACAGACAAAAGATCGAGAGAGTACCAAAGAGAAGCCTGAGGAGAGATCGAGATCGAGAAAGGGAAGAAACCTCCGAGAGCTAAGATGTGCGGTGCAAATGATGAAGAAGTGAAAAAAATCCCTTGTGGAGGGGTAAAATAGGAAATATGTTGATAAAAAGAGATCGGAAGAGCGTCGTGTAGGACTATTCCAGAAAGGGTAATTATATTGCCACTATAATTATTTCTCTTTCACACCACATTCATTTTTTTCACTATAATAACCTTCAATAAAATGACAAAAAGACCCACAGTAATACAACCAAGTATATATGATTTATCTTTTCATTTTTATGTACACTACATAATTCATTTCCGGTGTCAACCGGACTCAGGGATAGTGGCATCCTTTTGGAGTTGGAATTGCACTGAAGTCACAAGATCCGATGGTGACATAAATAGCGACATAGTAGTGTTACAAGTTACAACAGTTTCCTTCGGCAATATCGGTGGTGTCAAAACTACATGATGTCAGTATTAGTGCTGTTTAATTACAACAGATTGTGGAACATCAACAGTTGTAACACTAGAGTTTTAATCTTTCCAGGCTGAAAAATATCAATTGACTGCGGTGGTGCTTATTTATTATTATTATTATTATTTTTTTTTACGGTGGTGACTGGTGATACATTTCATTTTATGGTTAAAAAGTGACAATAATATGAATCCAAAGTTACTGCGCAGCCTTATATATCAGTCAAGAAGATTATGATTGTCTGGATTTTGGCTACGACCTTACTGTGTAAAGCTGCTGCATTTTCTGACGGTAGGGGAGCAGTTTTTTCTTGCGGAGTATGTCTGCATAAAATATTTCTTTGTATTTTTTTCCTTCTAAGTATGACCATAATTGTAAATTGGTTGTGGTGTATTTATAAAAGAACTATTTTAACAGGTGGTGTACATATAAAGTGGTGCAAAGAATAATTTCTGTAGTGGCAATATAATTGTCCTTCCAGAAAACACTAACCGGAGTTGGCTATTATAAATAATAATGTTAATAAAATGGAAAAAAAGATAGATTAATGGTACATTTCGTGACAGTGAAAACCTAGTTATTTGAAAATTTAGATTAAAATTTAACGCAAAAGATTATTAAAACAAAATTGCAACTTGATTTACCACTAATTGTATAATATATTTTGAGGTTGTCATTAACTATAATGTGTGTGCGCGCTCCCCAATTTATTTTACTTCACGTGTCCATTGGTAAATGCTATTTTTAAAACCGATTACTACAATTAAATTGAGCACAAGTTGGATTAGCAACTACTTCCTCATCCCATAAAAATAGTCTCAATTTCCCTTTTTATTTGTCTTAAATTATTGTCCACTTTTGTTAGTTAGTTTTTTAATTTTCTTATGTGCCCCTATTTAATGTATATTGATATTAACAAGTAAGAACTAATAAAGTTGAATAACAATTAAATAAGGGGATATATTAGGAAAAATATTTATAAATTTCACTTTTTCAAGAACATTAATTCAAGTTTTCTTAAACTATGTGAAAAATGACATGAGACTATTTTTATGTGATGTAGATAGATTAATAAGATGTATTTTAATTATCTTTGAATAAAGAGAATACGAAATTTGAAAATTTAAAGAAGACGTCATTAGTATTTAATACTCGCACCGTCCTATAAAGATATTTCAGTAGTTATTTTCACATAAATTAAAAAACGATAGTTTATAGAGTTGAAACATTAAATTTACCTTATTTTTCCAAATCCATTATCCATCCATTATATATATATATATATACTCTAAATCAAGCATTGCCGTGTCTATGACACCGCATTTTTCCCGCTCTTTTTGCTGCAATGTCTATAGATATCGCACTCTTGCGGTGCATAACCCATCCCGTGCCTTACCTCATTTCCATATTTATTATGATTTCCATATTTATTATTCAATCTTTCCCGTTTGCCTGCTCTGTAATTATCGTTGAGCTCTCCCTTCACCTCCCTCTTCATGGAAATTCATATAGAATCTAGGGTTTCCCTTGCTCTCCACTAATTTCCGTCATTTACTTCCTTCATCCGCGCTATAAATTGTTATCCGATTTCGGCAACTTCAAATCCCAACGGACGACGCCCTATCGTGGTAGAGTCAATTATTTTCTACGATTCGACTTACCATATGTTGCAGAATCGTCCTTGCAAAGGAATTCTATTCCTTTATAGTTCTGGATTCCAGTTTCAACTACTGGGCTTGAGTATTTATCCACCTTATATAAATTGGTATTTGATCGAGTACCCTCTATTACACACTCAAATTTCAGCCAATTACATAATACAGTTGACTTCAACTCTTGCAAATGGCACCGGTTTCGATGATTAAAGATGTCAGTCTGATGCGCTTCGATTGGCATATTAAGGCATGTTGTACTGCCAAATGGGAAGGGAAATCACTGGAGTTTGTTCTCATTGACAAGGCTGTGAGTTCTATCCGCTCTTTTTTTCGTATACTAATTTTGTTTATACTAATTCCTTCGTGGCTGGGCATGCGCAATACCTTTCCCGTGGATATATAGATAATCTTGTGCAGGTTTTGAACATTGTTTCTCATATCAATGCACGGGTTCTTAACGTGCTATTCTGTCACCCTTCTTTTTGCATAAAGTTCACTGATCGTTGGCAGTTCTTTTCAGAATGTCTATAATAGAACTTCTGGAATGCAAGCATCCTCTACTGCCTGGATTGAGTTTGAAGGGGGTGTCATGATTAGGTATATCAATAATGTCGCAATAATTTTTAACATTAACCTCTACTAAGTGCTAACTGTGAATCCTTGATTTTCTTGGATATTCATATATCAATTTATTTGAATTTATGATTATTATTTACTGTAATTATTGTAATGAGATTATTTGAACCTTCTTTTCGTTATTGTGAAAGTTGATATAATTTAATATCATCCCGAATCTTTCTTGGCATAAATTTTGTATATCTTTGATATCTTTGCAAGTTGATTACATATAAAATGTAATTATGACCGAGTTGTGAATGTAAAATCTTTGTTCGATTGTGTAGAGCGTTTGTTTCTTGATTAGATTTTAGCACAAACCAAGAATGGATTTATATGTTGCATGGCCATATTATGGTCCTAATTCTTTGGACTCTGAATTTTAGAAGATACTTTTGTGCTTATTTATGAAATTTTATTGGTTTCTTTTTGTATATTGCATATATTTTTTATGCTAGATTCTTCTTTTAAGTAATATATGGAGCTTTAGAAGTTTTACATTTCTTCTTGGTTTTACATTTATCTGGAAATGGACGCTTTAATCAAGCTAAGCCTTTGTTCAAAAAAAAAAAAAGCTGAGTATATAATTCAGCATTGTATCTTTTTTTAGAATTTCACATATTATTGCTTATACTTACCCAACGCAGTCTCTGGTTGTCAATGTTGGAAGCAGTAAATCACGTTACTCTCTAAGTATGTTTTGTATATAGTTTTTGTTCTTTGAGTTGATACTTGGTATACTATAATGTTGGTTATATATTCACAATACGCCGATGTAACACCGTTTTTAATAAACAAATATATTTTGTAAATTTAATATCCAAATCCTTGACTTCAACAAGGCAGAACACCATTGGAGAACATTAAAAAATTCACTAGCTGATGCAGTTGCAGATTTTCTAGGTTTCTTGAATTAAATAAAAATTACTTAGGTGAGAAATTCAGTATCTTAATATATATAAAGGGAGGATAGTTTCTGGTTGGGTTAATTTCGCAAATCGTCCCCAACCTTTAGGTTAAGAACCGATTTCGTCCCCAACATTTTTTAAGACACACCACAGCCTTCAACCTTTCAAAAATGCATACAAATCGTCCCTATTGCTACTATTCAGCCAAATTTTTATAAAAAAGACGATTATACCCCCATAAACATTTTAAACTTTTTTTAAAAAAGTTTAAAAATAATAAAAAACTAAAAAAATCCACCCCAACCTACCCCACGTCTACCGTGCCGCCGGCAATACTGCCAGAGGCCGGCCGCCGAAATGGTTCATTCCGGCAATACCTACCCCCCTTTTTTTGGTCGCCGGCAGTACAACAAGGGAGACGTGGGGGGTAGGGTGGGGTGGGGTGGGTTTTTTTAGTTTTTTATTATTTTTAAACATTTTTAAAAAAAGTTCAAAATGTTTATAGGGGTATAATCATCTTTTTTATAAAAATTTGGCAGAATAGTAGCAATAGAGACGATTTGTGTGCATTTTTTAAAGGTTGGGGGCTGTGGTTTGTCTTAAAAAAGGTTGGGGACGAAACCGGTTCTTAACCTAAAGGTTGAGGACTATTTGCGAAATTAACCCTTTCTGGTTTTGGTTTTCCCTCCAAAAAGCTAGCACCATAAGCCATCTGATTTGTTTTTTATGTTATATTTATTTATATTTTTATTATGTGAGAACATGTTTTTAACAAATTGTAATACTCATGTGCTTTTCATACAACAAGATTAGTGCCTTTTTTTCCAATTGGCTGCCCTTATTTGTGTTTTTTGTTCAAACATTTCCAAAATAGGCTTCTTCTTTCCTAAAACTCATCCCAACTGATTTTGGTAATTCATTTCTTCTCAAACACTTAATATAAATCGAAATCTTGTGGGCTGAACGAATTTATCTGTAATCTTTTTTTTAACTGATATGATTTAGCTCAAGTTTATCTGCAGTAAATTTCCTAATTTTCATATAATTCTTCCCTCCAACGATTTTCTTTAAGTATTTTCATTTGTTTTTTGATTTTTCCCGGGCTGAATTAACCTAATCTTTGGGCCTGATGTATGAATCCATAGTTCTAGCAATAATTTGAAATTTCTATTTTCTTATCATTGGTAAATTTTTAAATAGTGAAATTGATATATTTGGTAGATTTCCAATTTGTTATGAGATAATATATGTATAATATTTTAATTTGAATCATATAAAATTGTAGTTTTTTTTCCTGATTAATTGTCTCTATGTGTGCCGTGTGTTATGTATATAAGTTTCTTTCTGGATTTTATTATATGGAAATTAAATTAGCAAATAACATCTAAGAAATTCTATATATTAGCCCCCCCTCCCCACAAAAAAAATTTGTATTTTTTGGTTCATTTATTAATGTGAGATGTTAATTGAGATTATTTGATATTGTTGAATTTCGATGTATGTAGAAAGTTTTGTTGGATTTGAAAACAGGAAAGATTTCCATGTTAATATCTTCCAAATAATTGATTATAATGGGGATTGGTGTTGATGGGAGATACTTGAGTTGGATTGTCACAGATAGCCAATGTGAGTTCTATATGCATATTATTGGTTAGATGTTGACATAATTTGATTTCTCATTCAAAGAATTTTCTTTTTGTGGTTTTGTGCCAAAAATGGAATGTATGGACTTTTCATTGGTTTTATTTTATTATTATTCAGCCATGTTAAATTTTTTTTTTCCTTTTTTGTATGAATGGTTGATTATTGAATGATAGATGATTTCTGGAATGTTTTTCTTTTAAGACTTCCACACATAATTATGGTTTCTATAATTTTTTTTTTAATTTCATTTTTGTGTTAAATACAATTTGTATTTATTCACTTTTATTTGATTGATGATTATTAGAGATTAATTAGCCAGACATATTTTCTTAAATAGTAAAATTTTCATTACTGGATACATACGTCTATTTCACTACAAGAGTTTTCATTGTTTTCTAAAAGTTATACATTAACTCCAAACAATTTGCATTATTTTGCTTATGAATGTTAAGTGGTTTGTTTCATCAAGTTCTTCGTCTTACAGCACCAAGTGACGCTTTGATCCACTTTGATCGGGGTTCTTTGTCTTTTGTGTTTTGTGAATAACTATTTAGGTAACTATATTCCCTGAAGTTGACGGTGAAAGTATTGATTACCATTTTAGAGTTGTTTCTGTACATTTTATTCTCATATGAGTTTAGCGATGGCTAATGAGTATAGGTAGACATACATCATTATATTGGAATGAGTTGGTACTTCCTTATATATCATCAAAACATCCTACTGGGTTTATTTGTATTGCTCATTTTTTTTCTTTCTTGCAACCATATGTATATTCAAGTAGATGTCATAAAAATTTCACTCATTAATGTTGTGTGTTGATTTGATTGCTGGTTTTTGGTGCTTCATTTAGATTATTATTTGGAGGTTTAGATGGAGTTCAACAAATTTCCTAGAATTTGATGGCCGTAGGCCCCCATCTCTAAATATATAAGGCAGTGCTAGAAATTTTGATTGAAAATTTTCTTCTAATGGTTATATCAAAATAGAATTGTCATTATGACATTTTCTAATATTTAGCTATATAGAATATATTTATGTATTAGTTTTTATTTTTAATTCATGTTATTACTATAAACAACACATTTTTGTTGATGAAATTTTAATATTTACCTATATACATATAAATTGTGTAATATTTGATTCACTTGAGAGTTTCTTTTTAATATTGATATTTTTCTTTATATTTAAAATGTCTGCATGTTATCCGGTGCAATGCACGGGTTTAAAACTAGTTCTTGCTAATAGGAAGAGATTCGACCACGTGGCATGAAGTCAAACTAAGCCGTTTCAACGCGACCAATCGTATTCTGATTCCGGGTTGGGCTCTTTCACGAGGCCATTGTTTTTATTCTCTTTACATAGATGTTCTTTAGAAACATCATATATCAATTTTTAAAACATGACTATATTGTCTTAAGGGGGGAAAAACAACACATTCGATCAAGTTGTACATATGTATTATGTATATAATAATGGAGTGTACCTCATCTTAGATTTCCTCATATTTATGAAAAAATATTTGTAAAAAAAGTTTCTAAAAAAGATATCCGTTTCACGTAGACTCAAAAGATCTAACTAGATTTTAGGTTGATGATTAAGTTCATGAAATGAAATTGGTCTATTGAATGATACCTTGTTGTGATATTTTTTTAGGTCTCATATGATGATGGTAAGGTTTAATACTTTTTGGTTAATTTAAATTAGATGATAGTATGTTTCTTTTGCTTGGTTATCAAATTCAAAAGATGGGATCAGTTATTGAACCATAAAAGACAATAAATAAAAGGTTGATGAATCAAGCCATATCATAGTTAACGGTTTTAATTAAATAATTGAAAAATTAATTTTTACCTAAAATAATGTGGGAAACGGACATTTCGATCTTTATAATGTTTTGGTTTTCACCGTTTTACAACGTGTCTTGACCAATTCAAGCGGCTCTTTATTATTTTTCTTGGACCAGTTTCTAGATAAATGGTTTTTGGGGTAACCAGATTGATTTCTGGCCAATTCTTTACTTTTACAATTGATCTGGCTATGGCTGTTTAGTTCTTTATACACTGATTAAATTATATTGACATGTGTATGGTTAGAAGGTGTTTATTGAGAAAAATTAGATATCAATAATACATATAACAAAAATTAATGAACGAATTTATTAATTTTAGAAGGGAAGGAATTATAGAATCAATTTTGAAAAATTGTGCAACATCATGATGATGTCAGCAAAATTATGGGTTGAAAAATTGCAATTGATAATCCAAATCTAATTGAAAACTCTTGTATTATATGTTATATGATGGTATAATATGATGTGTTAAAAATGGTCAAATAACAAATTCTACTATAAATGTTGTGTACAAAAAAAGGTTTTCCAAAATTTAGATTAGCTAAATTTGTTTGTTACATTCATTTTGTATTTTCATTTATTTATTTTAATTCTTAGGTGACGAGTTTTTTTTTTTTACCATTTTTATATATAATGTTCATGTGCATTTTTGCTAACTTATTTTTCAACTTCTTATCAGCCTTCTAGTGGATCGCACGGGTATAAGACTAGTATACCCTTATATCGTATTAATTGTTTAAAATACTATTTCAATACATATATAGTTGAATAACAATAATTAATTAGGGGCACATATGGAAATGAAAAATTAAATGCATGCTCAATATGGTAAGTGGACTATCTTTTTAGGACAGACGAAAATGGAATAGTTGACTATCTTTTTGGGACAGAGAGAGTAAAATTTATAAATTAGGAAAATAAATAAATGTAAGTTTCTAAGAAATAATAAAATAAAATTGTACAGTTTAGTTAATGAAATGCATTTTTCCTTCAAATGAATAAATTATTCTAAACAAAATTGCCTGCGTTAGAATTTATACAACATGAAGTGCATAATGCAAACAAATAATCGAGGAATAGTCTATAAAATTTCAGTTAATTGACTTACTCAGTTAAATGCCTTTTAGTGGGCAGTGAAATTGATGTTTAATTGAAAATCGTATTATTATTATTACTACTACTAGTAGAATTACCACCCGTGCATTGCACGGAAATAATAACAGAATGTAGAAATTAAAACATTAAGAAAATACTATCAGAAATAATTAGGATAAAAGAATTATTTATCAATTTAAAAATGTAAAAAATACATAATAACATTAGACAATATACGGACACGGAATCAAGTGAATGTAGAAGTTAGTATAAAGCATTCATGTGTTTAAAACGTAAAAACTTGATTGAAACGTAAAAACGTGAAAGTCGTTTATATATATAATAAAAGAAATGTGAAAGTTGGGTTTATTCCTAAATTCCTTTATTGGAACCCCCTATCCCAAAAACCGAAACCTACACCTCTAGAGACTCCCAATTTCCCCTTTCTGTTTGAAACAGTCGAACCCCTTCACCCCAATTATCTACAAAAACCGAAATTCACCTCTTCTCCACCTCATTGGTCGAAAACAACACCAATTTGAAAATAAACCACCACGCCAGCTTGCTCTGGCCAAAATACCCCACCCCCGGTCTCTGTAACACCTAAATACCCCTCATATGGTGCCACATTTAACCCGAACGTCCACCGTCCCTTGATTACGGTCAAAAGTCACCTGAATACCTCTAGACATGTGTAATTCAAAACGGCTAGGAAGTTGCAAAACATGAAGAGAAGGTATCAATGGATTGACCACTGTCTAGGACTCTGCTTAAAACCGTACAAGGACTTCCTAAGCAAGCACACAAGTTCAAACTTGCCCTTCACCTCATACCCTTGAAGCTAGGACATGTAAATGACTTCATCTAACTCTCCATGAAGAAAAGCAGTTGTAACATCTAATTGCTCCAACTCCCAATTGAATTGAACAATTAACGCCAAGACTAACCTAATAATCTAATACTTGATCACTGGAGAGAACATCTCATTATAATCAATCCCCTCTCTCTGAGTAAATCCCTTAGCTACCAACCTAACTTTGTATCTCATGGAGTCATTAGATTTAACTCAGTCATTATATTTAACTCCTTCTTTCAACTTGTAGGTCCATTTACATTGGACTACCTTTTGATTCTTTGGTTTTTCAACCAACTTCCATGTCTCAATTTTGTTCAGAGACTAGAACTCCTCCTTTATAGCCTGCTTCTACTTTTCAGAGTCTTTACAATTGATAGCTTTTTCAAATGATGTAGGCTCAATATATTCTATGGCTTCACCTGAAACTAAGACAAAGTCAATCAAATTCGCAGATATGTATCTTAAATTCGGCTTCACTTGTCTTTTCTCTTTGTCCCTCACCAATTGGTAATCTACCAAATCGGTACCTACAGATATTTCTTCACTAGGGACATTTCAAGAATTTCATATTCAAACTCAAGTTCAGGTTGTTCATTAGCTGCTTCATGATCATATTCAACTTGAGGCTGGGTTTCTATATCCTTTGAATTAATGTCTAATTTCTTTACCTCAAACTGAATCTTCTTTTTAGAAGAAGACTCTTTCTTCTTAGTCTGTTTCTCTCGGGTCTTAAGGCAAGACATCTCAAGTTCATTAAACTTTACATCTCTGCTACATGTAATTTTAATACTTCTTTCACCTAGAACCCATAATCTATAACCTTTCACTCCATTGGGATAGCCTAACATGACACACTTAGTAGCCCTATGGTTCAACTTGCCCTCAACTTGGTGCACTCTAAGATGTGACAAATCTGAAGGCTTACCAGTCTATAATTCTTCTAGAGTTTTTTAAGTTAACAGAACTAGAAGGAGACATATTTATCAAATAGGCAGCAATACACAAGGTTTCACCCTAAAAACTTTTAGACAACCTTAAGCTGATCAACACACATCTGACCTTATCTATCAAAGTCTTATTCATCCTCTCAGCCACTCTATTTTGCTGTGTCGTACTTCTCATAATCATATATCTCATGATACCGTTACCTTCGCAGAACTTATCAAATTTAAACTTCCAAAACTCTAGCTCATTGTCAGTCCTAAGAGTTTTCACACTTCTACCCATTTGATTCTCAACCAAGGCAAGCCAGGACTTGAATCTGCTGAAGGCTTCAGATTTGGATTTAAGGAGATATTGTAACGGACGGAATTTCATATACAGTAGCGGAAGCCTTTAACTCTTAAAAATGGATACAAATACAGTTCTAAATATCGAGGCGCTTTCGCTGCGCACTCTGATGATTAAATGTTTCGTGGGCTACCCACAACGAAACCTCGGCCGTACACACTAAGTCTCGATCACATACATGTATCCCCTCCGTCTTAGGACGATCCGGCCACATAGCTTTTTAATTTAATACCTACAGGATTGTAGAAGATAGGGAGTGAGTACAAAAGTACCCAGTGAATAACATGTATTGGCCCACAGAAAATAATACAGAAGAGGGGTTGCTTTATGCACAAAGAGGTCATCCACAAAGATACACAAATACAAAGATACGAAGCTCAGGCACATCACTAGTTTAGCCTCTACCCGTAAGCCATATAATTCAATAACATATTAGAATGGCCGAGACCACATAGCAGGGCCATAAAACAATTCAGATAGCAGAGCAGAACGGGTTTATGGCGTCACTAGCGATGGCCAAGAACAAAGAACAATCATTTATCCAAAATAATGGTGCACCGTCAAATATCAAAGGCCAATTCAATTAAAGGAGGGCACAAGTTCCAAAAGAGAGAGATTCAAGATACAAAGAGCATAACAGAGCAAAGGGATAGAAAATGATAGAGCCAATACACGTGTTACTCATCTCAAATATTTCTTGAATAATCCACGTGAAAAGGTTTCTTTAAAGCCTTGATATTCCTTAATTAAACCTATTCTTGAGTTAGGATCTTTTTATACATAGTAATGACCCTTTTCAAGTACAAGGGTGATATTTTAGAGGGTTTTAAGGGTCATTCTTTCTCATTTCTTGGCTTTGGACGAATTTGGTTGAACGAGGTGAAAGTTGGAAGAGTTTGGGGTCTTTGGGAAACTTGAGGACCCAAAGGCCCTTTATATAATAGTTAGAATTGAGTTAGTTTTAATAAAATTTGAGTTCCGTCAATCAAATCTCGACACGTGGCGCAACATATACCGCACACTTGGCGGAAATTTTCTAGGAAGTCCTTGTGCTTTGTCTCATCCTTCAATTAAGCCACTGAACTTCAATTTATGTCAATTAAGTCACTACACTTTAGTTTATGTCAATTAGGAACCAAATTCTTTCTTTAACGTCAATTGAATACCAATCTTTTAATTTTTAAGAAATCTTACAATGATATTCAAGTAATTCTTTCAAAATAACAATTTTATTGCTTACTTCAATTTGTAGAAATTTTCAGAATGTTACAGATATACCCAAATTTTTCTCGAATGGTCATCAAGATCGACAGAAAAAATCTATTTCCCTCAAATGTAGGATGTTTTTCTAGTCTCCACAAATCAGTATGAATGTAATCAAGAGGGCACTTAGTGCAATTCTCACAAATCCCAAAACTAACTTTGTTTGACTTTCTAGAACACACGTATCATAAAAGCTTAAAGGTGTAGCACTATCTTTCCCAAGTAACTTTTGGTCACTAAGACATTTTAACCTTCTATTCCCAATGTGTCACATCCTTTTATGCCAAAAGGTCTAACTTATCATCATCAACTGAAGATAAAGCTGACTCTTCATTCTCTAAGGCTTTACCTTGAAAGACAGACAATCCAATTCTCTTTGGTCCTTTCATAACTACAAGGGATCCCTTTGAAACCTTAACGGTATCATAGTAAGATCCAAATTTATAGCCTTGATCCTCTAGAACACTCATCGAAATAAGATTCCTAGTCATCCCGGAAACATGTCTGACACCCAGTAGAGGTCTGACTATACCATTATGCATCTTAATGGCAATGTCTCCTACCCCATCTACAGTATGTGAAGTGTCATCTCCCAAATAGACTTGTCTAGGTTCAACCTCCTTGCAGTTATAAAACCAAGATCTATGCGGACACATATGACCATTGGCACCTGAATCAAGGATCCACCCCTTGCGAAAGTCGATACCGCTCACATTTATAGCATGTAGGCTCACCTAGTCACTAGAAATGTCAGCATCAATCACTGTATTGATATGCAAGTCATGAAAGGAATCAACAACGGCAACTAGGTTTTGATCACTACCATACTGTATCTTTTGCTTCCCTTTAGAGTTAGGACATTCTCTCTTAAAGTGCCCTAATATGTTGCAATTATAGCACTTCTTACCACTCTTATCTCGAGACTTAGACCTACCTCTTGACTTCCCTCTACTCTTTTTACGACTAAAGCTAGAATAACTCTCTCTGGACTCATACCTCTCCCGAGTACCACTAAACAAGCTCTCCTCTCTCATGCTCCTTGACTCTTTCTTGACCTCCAATTCTCTAGAGTTCAAGGAATCTGTTACAATAGTTTGAGTCAACTTATCCATACCATACTTGATGGCATTCCTAACATCTCTATACGATTAAGAAAGATAGTTCAAAAGAATAACAGCCAATTCATCATCAAATTTCTTTTCATTGTGGGCCAAACTCTTAACAATCTTTCTAAAATCAGTGAGATTGGACTCAATGTCCTTTCTCGTGTCCATTTTAAAACTAAAAAGTTTTTCAAGCAAGTAAATCCTGGTTGACAAAGTTTTTGTCAAAAACATCTTGTTAAGACCTTACCACAATTCCTTAGGAGTCTTGTGTTCATCAACTTGTCACATAATATCATCAGACAAATACAGATTGATAGAACTATATGCAATTTCATTCATATTAGTAATTTCATCAGGTTTAGCTTTTAATGCAGCGGGATATGTGCTTGGATCATCAAATGCTTTAGTAACCCTTTGTTGAATTAAAATGGCTCTTATTTTCTACTTCCAAATGGAGTAATCTCCCTTACTATCAAATGGTGACAATTCCACTTTCGACCCTATTATGAACGACTTAAAGAGAGATACCGATTCAACAATAGGATTCTGATCAGTTTTAGAGTCACTCATCAACCAAGCACACAAATGCAACATAAACCAATCTAATACCGAAATCACTTTCCAATATGATGCAAATCACAAGTCACAACACATTCATGCACACGACAATATTCATCAACTATCAATTTTTCGGTATTAAAAACAAGTAATACACACAATGTACTTATCAAGACTACTCAAGAAATTCAATCAAGCAATTAAGTCACAGTTTTATGGCAAATAAGAGAGCAAAAAATCACATCATCTAAACTATCACATATAATCCAAGCATCAAAGTTAATTAACAACCTAAAACATGCTTCTAAAGGGAAAGTTTAGTGTGATATTACCCAACACCATTGAACAACGGTGTTTTGTGGTCTTCGGTACTTGATAAATAAAGGAATGCAGAGAATAAATGTTCTGAAATGGTGCACCACCAGCCACAATGCAAAAAACCCGTTGGAAAACCACCTCAAGCTCACTGTCTGAGCCCTACAGCCTCACCCGTTCACCGAAAAATTACTCCACCACCAGCAGATGTCTGCCTCGCTATTAGGAACAATCTGCCAGTTGACGTCGTCACCGAAAAAGCCTCCACGTGCCACCACAAGTGCCGCCGGAGTGCCAGTGAGTCACCGAAAAGTCGCACTCCACCTGTAGCTTCGTCTCGTTGCGAGGATCATAGATATGGTCTTGGTTTCTCGATATGATGTCTACATCGGCCGGAATCGAGCTTTGAAATCGCAATTTTTTGGGGTTTTGTTCGAATTGATCCGAGCCTTCTTTCTTCGATTTCAACTCTGATTTCTTGAGTTTTTTCACCAATTTGATCTCGACCATAGCTCTGATACCATTTGTTGATATTACTATGCCTATTGCAAGAAATTTACAAATACATAGATAAATATAATCTCGTAAGTGTAGAAATAACTTAAGCTTGCTCCAAACACTCGTTTTATGTAGTTTGTATTAAGCTCAGATTTAAGACCATACAAGAAGTACCAGAATCATTGCATCGTCTCTATGGGGAATGACAACCAGAAGCTCACCAGAGTAGCAAAATTTTCACTGAAAAATGTCTCGCCCTACTCTCTACATCTCTCTTTCTTTCTTCTTTTGCCAAAGACCCAAGAAAAACAAAAGACAAGACTGTGTCTTAAGTAGACAAGTCCCCCAAAGGTCAAAACATTCAAATTGGGTCAACGCAATTCAAATGGACCATGTAGATTTGAGTGAGCTATCATCCACACTATCCATTGGTTTGAAAACTCGAGAATTGACGGAGTCATTTCATGAGAAAAGTTTCTATTGATCATGAAAAATGTTATTGGTATAACAAGAACCTACAATGAATTGTAAAAACACTTATGTGGCCTATGTGTTAGCTATTGCTGAAAGTTGACATGATGTGTGAGTTAACTTAATTCTATCACATATACAATGCATAATTCTATCACATATACATTTTCATTGTACATATAGCATTGCTCATCTTGATCCTTCTTTTTATTTTTTGGTTCTTCTTAGGTGTCATACTACTCAAAGTGGTACATTATCTTTTTCCTTCTTATTTTCTTGGTTCAAACAAAAATTCCATTCAGCTGGGACATGAGAACAGAAGATAGGTTAGTATGTCAATATCTAACTGATTGGTCCCTATTTTTCCCTAATGTGTTTGCTTCACTATCAGATGATTATGACATTATAATGTATAATACCGAAAAGATATTTATTTTTATTGAGCTAGATTGGCCTCCGTATATGAAACTCGTCTGCCAATAGAAAACAGCCACACATCAAATGTCTACGGCCGATCCGGCTCAATAGAAATCAGCTTCATATGAACAGCGAGCAATTATTTAATTATGTGTTTTTTGTATGTATTTACTAGATTAAAAGTTTAGTGTATCTTTGTAAATTGTAATTTTGTTTCTCTGCTTATATGAAATTCTAGTTCTTTAGTAACAAAGTTTTATTTTTCAATAAATTTGAAATAGGCTAAATCTTTGAAAAATGTTAGTTTGGGAAGAAAATCTCTATTTTATAGGTGACTTTTGAGCTTACACTTGGAATAATACCAATTTAGTCTACCCACTTGCATAAAGTAATATTGAAATTACTCACCTCGAGTAGTCGTACAATTGAGCAGAGCTGTGGGTTTAAGTTTTGAACATGACTGCAATAAAAGTAGACAAAAAGTTCGAATTTTCTTAATCCCTTTAAACATATAATGATATAATTTCTTCAGTCACTAAATCAAATATATATTGTGTATATTTGTATAATTTACTATCAATCTTTACTCAAGAGATCGAAGAGCAATTGGTTAATTAATGATAGTCTACCATACTTCATCAACTCACTATCAATGGGGAAAAAGGTTCAAAATCTTGTGGTGTAGCATGACTGCATGTCATAAATGATTAGACCATTAAATAGGCATTTTTAGACATTTATTATGTTTTTCTTAATGTGGTTGTTAAATTTACATAGTCACATAAGCAAAAAGTACATTTAGCTGCATTATTAAATGTCACATGCAAGTTAAGTTTAACAACTATTAAAGTGACACAATGATTGTATTAAACAAAGTCACTGAAATTTATTTAAGTTTAAGTGGGTCTCATTATTATAAAAAATTATTAGTCAAACTTTATTAAATAAATAAAAAAGAATTTTTCAAAAACATTAAATGTTAGCAAAATGTTAAAATTGTTGTTAAAATTAATAATAAAATTAACAACTCACCAAAAAAAATTAACAACTTCCTTAATACCACTAATGTAGGTATTTTTTAAATTATTAACTAACAATTTCATTAACAACCTAATTTAACACTACCAATGTAGATGTTCTAAGCTTTCCAAGTCAATTTCAACTTACTTAAATTAGTAATTGGGTAAAGGGTTAATTTCACATTTCATCCCCAACCTTTACAGTTAGTATTGCTTGGGTCTCTAACATTTCTTTTTTCAATTCGTTGGGTCCTTAGCTTTTTATTAATTAGTATGATGGGTCTTTTTTGACGGGTTTCACCTATTTTTTCATTAACTCCTTGGTCAAATTACAATTATGACCCTTATCCTTTTAAGCTAAAAAACAAAAATATAATTTGAAAATTATGACCCTTATCCTTTTAAAGATAAGGATTATAATTGTAATTTGACTAAATAATTAATGGAAAAATGGATGAAAACCTTCAAAAAGGACCTCTCGTGCTAATTAGGGAAAGGTTGAGGACCCAACGGGTTGAAAAAAAATTGGAAACTCAAGCAATACTACCTGTAAAAATTGGGGATGAAATGTGAAATTAACCCTTGTGGAAACTACCTAGAATGCTAAAGATGGAAGATGAACATGGCATAAATAATGCTGATGCCTTCTTGTACGGATAGGATGGAAGATGAACACGCATTAAATAATAATACTTAATAAAATGGAATAATAAAAGATTATTAACGGTATTATGGTACATTTCTTGACACTGGTAGGAGTTATTTGAAAATTCAGACAAGGCTGCTAATTATGGTTTTCTATCACACACATTTTTATTCCCGTTCTACGTAAAAATAAATGTGTGTATAGGACTACTGTCCTATTTTCAGTTTGAATAATTTTAGTTAGATAAAATAATGGACAAAAAGTTAGATAAAATGGACATGTGTCATGTGTGATTAATATTGATGTAAAAGTAATATGATGTATTGAAAAACAAGATTGTGTCGTTTGTCAGTTTTGTCATAATTTTTATATGGACTTTTGTTCAAATAGCACAACTCTTTCAGTTTATATATACAAGGCAGGACCCGTGTAATATTGCAGAGGTTGTAGAAGGGAGGAATTGAACCCTAATATATGGTGTGGAAACACACTCGGATGTCATTAGACCACATGAATTTTAGCACTGCTCAATCAATTGTTTGAAAAAAACGACATTGTTCTTATCCCATTCCCTTTTCTCTTTTTCCCTTCAGATTGCCTTTTCATTTTTCCCGTATTTCTCAGTTGCAGGTAGACCTCACCATACTTGGCACTGTTCTCTACCGACTCCCCATGAATTGCTTTTCGCTACAACACGTTTCTCTTTTTTCTCTAGGATTAGCGGGTTCAAGATTCCTTCAGGTAGAAATGAAAAGAGAAGACACAGAGGACCGAATCTCAACTCTGCCCTTTCCCCTCCATATTTGAGAGAGGAATTTTTTTGTCTACACTGAATCCAGATTACTCTAATAACTGTTTGATTTTCTTTATTAAAACACATTATAATCTCATCTACCACTGATTTGACCATTGATTTGACAATTGCTCATTTATAACCATAAATTTTAAACTTTTATTAAACTTACACCACGCATTTCACCTCATTATAATTTCTCATTATAATTCAATTTAAATAAATAACTTCAAATAGCCACTAAAGGTTTTTTCTTCTGTGCTTTCTCGTGTTTCGTACCTTTGTTTTTTTTAATTTGGGTATATATTATGATTTAGGTTTTCTTGTATTTTTTATCTAAGTTCTCCTTGTGCAATTTGATGATTATAAAACTAGGGTTCTTGATTTCTCTGGGTTTAGAAAATCAGTTCTTTATTTTTGCATCTTCTATTCTATTTATAAATTTTTTTGTGCTTCTAGTTGGATTAGCTTATAGTTGTTGAATGGGTTGATGTGGCCAAAGTTGGCAATGTTTTGATTTAGAAAATTTGACAATGGTGCAAGCTGTTAGATTTCTCTGCTTTCCACAGAGTTGTTATTAACTAAATTATGCAAATATATTGGTATAAATCAAGCTTGCAACTTTTTAGCTCCTGCGAAGTCCAGTGCGCATTTCCTTCATCTTCTTTGTACTCATTAGTTATTACAATGCCCTTTTGTTTTCTTAAGTTTTGAGAATAGCTATATTAATGACTAATTTATTAATTTCTGATAACTCTAAATTAAATGATGTTAAACCTTACAAGAGTACTATATTCCAGGTAGCTCTTGAGGTGCGCCTTGAATCTTTCTCTAGATTTTAGTATCATAACAATTGAACTCTAAGGATCAATTGACGGAAATCAAGTAAGGTTGTTCCTTCTTACCTTTTAGTGATACTAAGTCTATGGTCAAGTTGTTTGGAGTTGCCGGGTTGGGTGTGAGTCTGAGCATGCAATGAATATATAGAGCCTTCAATCCATCACCTAATTCTCTAACTTGATGTCTTTCCTTGCTTCTAAATCATGTAGATGAAAGTACTTTGCTTTTCTAATTTTGCATTAGTTATAGATGCCATTTATCCGTACCCATAATAAATTATTATGCATTATTTTGCCTTTTTGTTAGTTTCTTATTATGCATTACCACAATAAATTATTCTTCTAGCAAGTTCTTATGCTACACTTACATTAAATAATATACCTACATATGTCTAATAAAGTCTGTCGTTTTCATTTAATTATGGCCACTGTGTATCTTGTTTAGATTGTTAACAATCATCATTGTTTAGAAAATGAATAGAAGCTTTTGTCTAGAAGATAGACGGAGAGTATATTGAAGCTTTATAATCTGAGTTCCAATGTATTAATAACTATGGCACGGCTGCTCAAAGTTGCGATTTTTTTATCAATGGACATAATGTAGTCATTGAGCAAAGTTGGGGCATCCCAAAGATTTTGCTTTTAATCGTAAGTTTTTATTTGATTAAATCACTGAATATAATATTAGTGTTTTGTTTCTATATAATGAATTTTTTAGATTCAGTAAAATTTCTAACTTGTGCAATGTGCCAATATTAATTTACAACTGGCAAAGGGCTACAAGTCAGTTACAACTAGCATGGTTTCTATGGAACATAGTATATTTTAATGTTTGTTGATGATGAGGTTGCATACCTAAAGAGCAAAGCACTTGTGATACGTACATCAATATTACTCAATATGAAACTTGAAATTGCAAAATGAGCCATAAGATGAATATCGCTGTTGTTTCTTCATAAGATGGGTCCCATTATAATGAACCGACCGTAGGGAAGTTCTCTCCCTCAGTGGCCCAAAAAAAAAAAAAAAAAGACGGTTGTCTTTCAGTTTGTCCCTCTATTGTATATCAAATTTTGCTTCTGCCAAAAATCTCTTCATTCCTGTCCGTAATTCGTCACAATTAACATTGCTCCAAATGCCTTCCACTCTTCAGGCTGGCAAACCTTAGAAACCTCTATTGATTCCTCAATTCTTTCCCCAGATTCGTCAATTGAAACATTGCTCAAAAACTCTCTAACCCTCCATCGATACAGGTAGTAAGTAGCCATCCGAAACCTGAATTAGTTCCAGCAGCAAGCAGCCCTTGAAACTCCTCTTAACCTCCGTCGATTCAAGCAGAGGTTAGACAATCACAGCAAAGGATGTTCCGGTGCGAAATGGACACTGAAATAGAGAGTATGGGTAGGGATTGGAGCTTCAAATTATGTAAGTTTTGAATTTCACTCGATTTTTTATTTTCAGATGTTTAATTGGGCAATCACTCATGATCTGTCTTGATAGGCACTTCAGCAAACTTAATTGAAAGCTGGCTGTTTTTGTCCATTCATTCCATTTTTTTGCTGTTGGTAATTCTTGATTTCACAAATATTTGCTCTTTGAGCCATTTTTCAGCATTCTATTATACGTCTTTTTTGATTGCCAAATATATATATATATATCATTGTACTTTTTACTGTTACTGTCGTATTTGAACATTCATTCGTTATTATATAAGTAAAGCTATGGTCAATTTTATCAACTTGACAACATGAGAGGTTAACTATAGAGTAAAGCATTACAAATTTGGGTGTTGAATTTGCTGCGTTAAGATTCTGGACCGTTTACCGACAAGAGTGAAAAGAATATTACATCAGCAACCTAATGTGTAAAGAAGATCGTCAAGGCATTTGGCTGAGCTATAATCTACAATTGCCGCAGGCAGCTATCAATGACGAGTAGTTAATCCCAAAAGAGAATTATAGTAACACCTGAATAGACTGGATACTAATTCAAAATTATGTATCCACGTTAAACAAAGAATCTGATAGAGCCAACTTGAAACAGGAGCCATTTGCAAACTGATTTCACGACTCTTTGCTCTTTCAGCCGTTTGCAAATTGTTTTCAGCAACTAACGATGAATTCCAAAAGGCGCATAAAGATATAGAAAGCTGATTGACAAAGGAACCTTGTATAATGTAATATAAGTTCTCATAAAAAATTGTGTCTTACGTCATATTTATTCCATTCTAAGATAGAGAACATGCATGCCAGAGTAAACATATCACCTACTGAGTGTGTTCATATGCATTCTGAGCTTTTAATTTTAAAGGCTTCCTATCATACGTCTTACAATTTTCTTTTTTGCATGGAAGATCTAATTCATTAAGCTTCTTAATCCCAATATAAGTATTTTCATTTTCAATGATTTGCTTTCATTTCATCCTTCAATTGGACTACCGTGCCAAGTTTGATGGTAATAACATATGAACTTTGGTCATCTTATAGCATATAACCGCATCGAGTTTATTGTACTAGTGTCTGGGATGTAGGCTTGAGGAAACTGGATGTAATTTACAGCCCAAAATTTCACCAACCCTGGCATATTTTTCTATTTAGCAAAGTTGAGGAAAGTGGATAGATTCTCAGCAACTAGATGAGTCTTAATCTGTTTCCAAAAGCAATATTCACTATTTAATATTTTTCTTATTTCAAATTGCATGGGGTCAGATAAGCCCAACATTGAAAATTGATAGGCACTTAATGTAACGTCCCGCAAAAATTTAACTAGGAATTGAGTAAAATGATAGTATATTGATAATGACAATATTTGGGAATTACTTTAAAGGTTACACGATTTAATGTTAAGAAGTAGAATGTGACTATATAACCATATTGAATCGCAAAGTTGCAAGATTGTCAACAATTAGAATGTAACAAGGCGATTGTATTGAATTGCGTCAATTGAAAGGATATAAGATTTGTCACTCAAAGAATGCCAAAAATAAGAATGTGACAACGTGATCGAATTGAATTGCCTCCATTGTAAAGTTACAAGATTGTTACCCAAACGAATGCCAAGGGTTAGAATGCAACTGTTGATAAACGCGATTGTCATTTGACGATGATTGAATTATCACTTGGGTTAGCATCAATAATGTCACAAGATTCAAAGATTGTTACTCGAGTAAGGCCTAGAAACAAGAATGTGGTTATTGATTAGTATGACTCAAAGTGTAGCCACTTAATTGAAAAACCACGTTAAGTTGAAAGTCTCGAGTAACATAGATCAAAGTACAGCAATTTAATCATAAGACAGCTCAAAGTATAAGGACTTTTCGAGTAATAAACGAATGAGCTATACATCTCCTAAAATATATGGTCCTTATAGCGCCACGTGTCGTGTTTTAATTGACGGAACTCAAAGATTTAAAACAACTCAATCCGACAACTATAAATGAGGAGAAAGGAATTGGAAGACTTAACAATCAACTCCAAACAACCCTCCCTCTCCCTCTCCCTCTCCCTCTCCCTCTCCACATCTTGATAAGTGCCAAGCCCCGTCAAATGTATACAAAGGAAAAATTCGTCTACAAGAATTGAGGGAAGAAGAACAACCTTTAAAACCTATCAAACACTTAATTTTGCACTTGGAAACGACCCTTCTTCATATATATAAGAAATACAACTTGAAACACGACTTTGATCAAGGAAAATAAAGGTTTTAAGGGCTTTTGACAACAACTCAAAGAATCTTTGAAAAAATCAAGTAAAAGAGGTGAATGATTAATACTTTGATTCCCTTTTTGTATTCTCGAAGTTTGATAAGAAAAGCATGGTTTTGATTGAAGTTTCCATGAGATAAATATGGATTTTGATGCATTAAAAAAAGATTAATTTATTGCATTTGAATCACTAGTTGCTCTACTCATTTTGTCTTTGTTTTACTTTGTTGCCATACTAGAAGTCATCAAATGATACCAAGATGAGCGACGATTAGTGTGATATTTGCTTTGCTATTTGTTTGAAATTCTGGTAGGGGTCAACTGGGATTCGAATGTAGATAAATGTGCATGACCATGATTTAATTGATATTAAATGATATGAATCTTTCACGTTCTACGGGTAGTAGTTTAACTAGTGATAGAACCCTTTTATGCATCTCAAAGTTTTGTGCATTCAACGGTTTTCTTGAAAATAAATCTCATAAATGAAAGGTGAGTCAAAGGATTTTGTTACTCACTGAGTACTTTGTATTTACTCCTCCTGTCTACAATTTTTATAGATGATTGAAGATATGATATTTGAAAAGTAAGGCAAGCCATGAGTTGGAGCATTCTCTCTAACAGGAGTAGAGTTTTGCATATAGTGAAAACTTATCTTTGAAACTACTATGAATACAATTATGAATACAATTATGAACTCAATACTTTTTATATGCCCACCTCTCTATAACATTTATATTTTTACGCCTTGTAATATATATGAGAGAATGAATGTGTAGTCTTTATAATAATTTGAAACTTACTTTTCAAGATAAAAACTTTCTAATAGTTTGACTTGTTTTGGTAATCAATAGAATATACCTATTAATATAACTTTGTTGTGTTCTTCATATTTTATTAAAAAATCTAGTTACAATGATTCTCTAAAATTTAATAACTTACTAGTTTAAATAATAAACTTTATAAAGTATTAAACTCTACAAGATAAATACACTTTATTTATTTTATAAATCTCATCTCCGCTATTTATATAAAAACTTCTATTATAAATTTTGTTAACTAATATAAAATATTCTTAAATAAAATTGGAAATCAGCAGAGGCTGGCATCTAGTGTGAATCACTCAATTTATGTCCTTTCTTTCATTGTTTGTTTCGAAGTGTTATGCTGACTCACTCAATTTAATCACCACCGTCGACTACATTTCTTTTCTTTCTTTTTTTAAAGTGTTGTAGCTGACTTTGACTACTCGATTGATTGTCCATTGCATGTTCTCTCTATCTTTTTTTTTCTTTTCTTTCTTTTTTTAAAGTGTTGTAGCTGACTTTGACTACTCGATTGATTGTCCATTGCATGTTCTCTGTATCTTTCTTTTCGTTTCTTTTCTTTTCTTTTCTTTTGTTAAAGTGTTGTAGCTGCATTTTTCCCCATGAAGAAATATGCCCTTTACTAATGAGCCTGATGGATATGTACTAAATCTTTAGTTTGAATGTAGGTTAGTCCATGCATTATCTTTTTGAAGCTAAGCTTTTTGTGTCCTTTGCAGTTGGGATTTAGTGGAAATCTAAATCATTAAATCTGTGATGTAAAACTTTGGCTTCAAATGGTATTGAAATATGTGGTTGAACTTAGTAACTTATTTTAATCACCAGTGTAAATTTTGTTATGTTTCATTACTTGTGATGGATTGAGACCGTATTTAGATTTATTAATTGCTTCATTCAATATAGAAAAAATATAATAGACGTAGATAGAGAAGAACAATGGGTATGTCCATTAAAAGTAGCAGTTCAAAAGTGATCAATAATCTATTGTTCAAAGATCGTCTTTGTAAGAAAATTTAAGTCATGTTATTAAGAATTTCTAAATTATTATTCTGTTAATCGTGAAAACTTATACTGTGCAAGTACGAGTGCACTAATGATGAATACAAAAACACAAGCGGAAATTTGTGAAGATGTTCAAAATAAGAAATGGCTTCACTGCTGAAGAGGAAGAGGAAAAGATTCGAAAAGAAAAGTTACTCGTCTTTAAAGTAGACATTTCCAAAATTTCTCATCTTATAGCCATTAAGTCAATGTTGTCGAGTTAGTTCCTATGAACATTTCTTACAGCTATTTTTCATGAGTTTGCATTTCATAAATGATATATCAATCTTATATCTATAGTTTAGATATTTAACCGTTCGTCCACAATTTTTATGTTCTACAATATATTTTAATAATTGTTCTACTTCTCTTCCCTCATCTTTGGTAGTTTTCATTATATTAAATACACTATAATGTAAATAACATCAATTCAAAATGACCATTCGATGCAATGTTATTTCAGTTTTATGGCTTAGGAGAATACATGTAAAATTTTATGAATTTCTAACGTGCATTGTACGGAGAATGCATCAGACTTTATTGATTTTTAATACCTATCTCGATTTAAACTCAAATTATATCAATGGCCCTTTTAGATGACTTCCAAAAAAAAAAAATCCACATCTACTAATCCTATGGTCAGCAACCACCGCCGGAAGCGATATACTAGTTAGCTTATCAAGATAGTACCTGAGACAATTGCGTAAACTTAAATAATCCTACTTGAAATTATACATCTCAAATGAAGTTAGTCGCATATGTATAACAAGTTGATAGTAGGAATTGAATGCGCGTTGGGGTTAAGATATTCAAATCACAGTCAAAGGTTATGAGAAATTCATGATCTTAAATTACAAAATGAAGTTCCAAAATAGGTTATATCTAAAATAGTTAGTCAATGTTTTTTGGAGAATAATTATGTTTTCTACTGCTATATTGACTATCTTTTTTAACTGCCTACATGATATATTTATTGAATATAATTTTAGTTTGCTCTTATAAATTTTTTACATTTACTTAAGTACTACCCCCTACTTATCATCCATTGATCCACAACTTTTTTCGTTTAAACTTCTATATTGCTGTGAGTGAATTTATAGGTGTGATCCATAATTTGCATATTTTAGTTCTTTGTTTTAAAAATCATTGCTTGTTACACTTTAGGATTGTCGGCATATACCTCCTTTATCGTTGTAGATTTAAGACCTTTATTATCCATGGTGCAGATTTTCTTAGATCGGTTACAACTTACAATCATTGTGGGAGAAATAAAATGTTCAAGTCTCAGTCCAATGACTACGATTTGTTCTGTGTCTTATATGTAGATTTCTCTGGAGGATATATAGGGGGTGGGTTAGACTTGGAATTGTTTGTCGTGGATGCTATGCTAGATCATGTTCATGTATTATACAACCCGTAGCACATGATAATGCTCCAAGTGAAAGAAGAGGCATGGGTTTCCAAAAGAACAGTCGAGGAAGGATTTTCCACCATGTGAGAGTTGTATTGGAGAAAAAGAAAACTCCCAAGTATATGGCTTTCAAATATTTTCTCATGTTCATTGTTTATTATATATGTAGAGAATTAGATATCATGTGTGCTCATAAGTTTTATTATATTTTCCGTGCGTTAACTTTCCAGTTTTAGATTTTACCTTCATGCTCCACATGTAATTGTTGACTTCAATTAAAAGGACACATTCTAATTTACTTCTTTTAAATCATTATTATTATTTTATCAATTTTGCAATATATATATATATATATATAAAAATCACGGGCAACTTGCGTGCAACGCACACTTAGGGCACTAGTGTTTAATTGAAATTAGTAATTTGACGGTCAAACGGGGCTAATTAATTTTTCACCAACCCTAAATTTTAGGCTGCATTTTGGACCGCTTGAGACGCCTTACATTGTCTCTAAAGTGTCCTTGAAAAGGGTTCGTAGTAGTTACACTGCCCTTTAGAGCATGGGTAGTGTTGGGGAAAAAACCCCTCCAACAAAATCAAATTATGTATAAAATGGGAGGGAAAAAAGTTATTTGGGGGGGGGGGGACCCCAAATGAGGGGCTAAATTTTTTCCCCCTCTCACATTCTCCCTAAATTTAATAAAATACTATTTTTCACTCACTCATAATCCTCTTTTAATCCAATAAAATATCGCCATGTGTCTAATTCATATTCCCCTCACTTTTTTCCCTACACATTATTTGAAAATAAGTTTTTGCCTCCAAGTTTTTTCCCTTTGGCTTTTTTCCCCTTGACTTTTTCCCCCAACATTAATCTTGCTCTTATCACCTACTCATCCAGACAAGAACTATCAATTTTAACGTTGGTAATTTACCAACAAACAAATTGCTTACAGAAATGAAAGTTAAAATCTGAACTTGAAAGTTCTAATTCTCATAGGGCTATTACTTTTTGCACATGAAACTCACTGGTTAAAGCATCTCCAATTGATGTGCTAATTTTAGTTCGCACATAAACAATATAGTGAATTTTTTGCAATTAACAATAAAGTGAAATTTAACGATAGTTAAATGACACACACATATATAAGTTAACGTTAACCATTGTTTTGCTATCACATTTGATTTATATTAAATTATGTCACTAAATTCACTCAAATCCATTCGTGGGACTTCATTTTTGTAAAAGTTATTAGTCCACCATGGTCCATAGATAAATTGCACCTCATATGTTAAAATGGTTGTTAAAAATTAACAAGAAAGTTAATATGGGATTTATCCCTTAATATGTCCTACAACATGGAAAAAATTCAAGCCCAGGAACCCACGTGTGGATTCTTCATTGGCTTGGAGTATCAGATATGATAATTTGTTGGAACAAATCAATCTTAAAATCCTTGTGCTTGTTTTGCATTTTAATTGGATCAAATTGCTCATGTAATGTGCGCTCTAATACCAGTGTTCTAGAAAGCGTGAGGCATTGAAAAGCGTCAAGGCTAAGTATTGAGCCTATGCGCGCCTAAGCGCAACTAATGTGTGATAAAACGCAAAGTGTGACGAAGTATGGAGTTCAAACTTCAGTCTTCAAGCATAGGCACAGCCTAAGCATCGCCTAGACGAGCTTTTTAAAACACTGTCTAATACTATATTAAGAGTTTAGGTTCTATGCTGAAAGGTCAACATTACTAAGAGGAGAGTTTAAATGCTTATATGTTGATTAAGAAAAATTCTAGTTGGACAAAAAGAGGAACAAAAAAGGTGACAAAATTGACACGTAGATTATGTGATAAGTGTTAATGTAAAAGTGATGTGATGTGTTGAAAAACAGGATTGTGTCATGTGTCAATTTTATTATATTTTTTGTATTTGTTTTTATTCAAATAGCACAACTCGTTGATTAATAGTTTTATAGTATTCGTGTACTTTTTTCTTTTTCCTTTTTTTCCCTCCTTCCCAAAAAGATATTCCTCTTTTCCCTTTTTTTATCCGTATCAAATTATATTCCCTCTTTCTAAGTTAATTTTTTACTTTTCTAATATACCCTCATTTATAGTGTATATTAATTAATAACAAAGAATAATTAAAGTGAAATATTAAATAAATGAAATAGTATATTAAGAAATATGTTGTTCAATTGTATATTTCTAACAACATTAAATGATATTTTCTTAATTTATATAAAAATGAAAAGGAAATATCTTTTTGAGATGGATGGAGTATTCATTATACTTTTCGTATGAGTTTTACTTGTATATTATCTTTAATTATATATGATTAGGATTCTTAAGATAAGTAGTAAATGAGTTAGCCAGTATCAAGATTTTATTTATATTGTACTACATTTGTCCCAAAAAAGATGGTCTTATTCTTTTTTTTTTATAATATAGATTAAGAAAATTTCATTTAGTAGTATTGGAAAGTAGGGGTGAACAAACAAACCGCCAAACCGAAAAACCGAGCCAATCCGCTAAAGTGGTTTGGATTGGTTTGGTTTAAAAATTGAAATGGTTTGGTTTGGTTTTAAAAGTTGATAAACTTCTCTAAATGGTTTGGCTTAGGTTTCGACATTTGATAAACCGTTTAAACCAATCCGAACCGCTTTTTATATATTTCAAATTAAATGAGTGCTTTTGACATTTCAATGGACAAATTTTTGGAATGATTTTAATACTTCTATGGAAAATTTTATAGAGAAATTATAGCAACTTAGTATTTTGAAGTTGGTATTAGCATTCAAAACACATATATTAGTGTAATAAAAGATTTATATTATAAATTTATAGTATTCAAATCTATTTTCATTGTGTCAATAGATACACGATACATGTTTTCTGTTTTACGTGCGCTTGTTGGGAAATATTTGAATGCAAAAAATTAGCTTAATCAAAACATGGTTTTTTCCTTTAAAAAAAGAAAAAGAAAAAAAAGAAGCAAACCGCGGTTTAAAACTGAACCAAACCGAAAAAATAGGTTTGGTTTGGTTTGGTTTAAAAAATGAAATGGTTTAGTTTGGTTTACAATTTCTGCAAACCGTATCCCGTGGTTTGATTTGAAATTAAATAAAAAACTGTCCAAACCGAACCGTGTTCACCCTTATTGGAAAGTAAGTTTTAACATCATTTTCTTATTATACCATTTCATTTATTAATTGTTCTACTTTAATAATTCTATTTTTTATAACTATGCATGTCAAATAGGGGGTATATAAGAGAACTAATATTTTCCTATTTTTTAAAAAAGAAATTGAACTATATTTTGAGATGGAAAAAAAAACTGGACATCTTTTTGCGACGAATGCAAGTATTATTATATTTATCACACAAGTTCAAAAGTTTGTAGTACTTTTAGTATATACACACAAGCGTCAAGTGGTCCCCCGTCCTCTCGGGGACACGGACCGTATAATCAGATGGCAAACTCATACTCTGAAGTCTTTTTATTCTTCAAAATCTTTTACCCCTTTATCCTCAATATTTGGGTAATTGGCTCAAAAAGTCTATATTTTTAGACACTCTTGTGATAATTAATCGCTATCTTTGAATTTTTGGTAATTTCACACCATCTTCATGTTTTTTAGCAAAATTCATTCTTAGTACTAAATTAATCTCTTATTAGATGGGAACATTTTTGTTTACTTACACATTAAGAATAAAAAACATACAAAGAAGGTCCCAATATGAATATAATTGATTGAACAAAGATTTAAATTGATTATTGATCAAATAAAGATTTAAAGTGAAAAATTATTTAAAAAATAAAAATGAGAGGAAAAAAGGGGAAAAAAACTAAAGTTTATTTATTTTTCTGTTCTCATTTGTAATTTTGTTTAGTCACTTATTGCATCAAACCACAATCACTACCAATCACTCCATTTATAATTTCCCCCTAAAAAAATGTTTTATTTTTATTTTTCAATAATGCTAATTATTTTAGAACCTTAACTTGCAATTATTTTTCATCTTAAGGTGTAGGGATGTGCCAACCTTTGGGCTCGAGTTCGGCTCGGGCTTTTTTGGTCTCGAGCCGAAAAAGCCCGAGCCAAAGCCCGGCTCGGTTTGGCCTTGAAAATTAGGCTCTACCCTAGCTTCAACTCGGGCCTTTTTCGAGCCGGCTCTTTTTTTTCAATTTATTTCCTATTTTAATCTAATTTTTTTCCTTTTTTACCTAAGTTTGACAAGGGTCGGCTCGGCCTGGCCCGTTAGGTCAGTCATTATGGGCCGGCCTGTTTGGCCCGTCGAGCCACACTAGCTCGCCCGGCTCGAGCTTACCCCGAATTTGAGGTTCTGCTCGGGCTCGAGCTCGTCTAAAACAAGACACTAGCCTGCTCGGCTCGGGCTTTTTACGGGCCGAGCCACTGGCCGCTCGAGCCGGCCGGTTCGTTATGCACCCCTATTAAGGTGTAAACTGATTTAGCACTAAAGATGAATTTGTTAAGAAAATATGAAAGTGTGGGTGAAATTGCCAATAATTTAAAGATATGGACCAAATGCACAAGAGTACCCGAAGGAGCTTTTATGCCAATTACATTTAAGTGACTGTTTGGTCTTGCGTCTCCCTCCCTCTCTATACATACCTGTGCATGTTTCAGCTTAATGGATTCCAATTTCTAAACTAAGAGGGGGGAATTAGCAACAGTAGTTAAGATGTCCAAAGCTCTTTTCAGTTTTATTCTCACCTTCACTATTTTACTCTCCTTCATATCAACAGTCGTTTTAGCACAGAGTCTACATCTTCCCGACGAGGAAAGTAAGTGTCATTTCTTCAACCTTTTCCCCCCCTTTCCATCCGCTCGTGCACTCTTTGCCCTATATTTCATTAATACCTCTACTTATTGCAAAACACTTGTGCTGTTCAAGATGCATCAGGTCATACTTCAATATTTATTAATGTTGAGTTCTGATTTTCTCAGAGAATGCTCTTCAAGAAATAGCTCATCAGTTGGGCAAAAGGGATTGGAACTTCAGCCTGAATCCTTGCGATAATAACTCAAATTGGCTTACACCAAAAAGACTTGATATGCCACTCTACAATAATTCTGTCATCTGCAATTGCTCTTTCACTGGAGGTGTATGCCACGTGACAAACATGTAGGCTTTCTTGCTGTTGAATCTTTTTGCTTTTTCCTTTTTCGCATTCTTGTCGTTTATGCTGTGAAGAAACTGCAAGCAATCCCACAGAAAATTTCTTCAGCTGATTTGGAGACATGGAACATTATGGTTGATTATCTATTTTGGTAACCAATGAAGGAGATATTATCAGTGGGGAATTATTATGTTTTTTCTTGTTTAACCTCAGTTATGGTGCCTGGTAATCAAACTTGACCTGTCTGCTTTATTTTATATCGCTTGCGCTTATCAGTGTCATATTTAATCAAGATTCCCCAGCTTAACATATGTGTCTGAATATCTGCATAGCTTTGTTTTTATCTAATTATGCAAATTCATTTTAACATGTCAAGTTAATTTTTTTTACCGTTAAGTTTGAGAGGTGAAAATGAATAACATTCATGGCCTACTCTTTGAAGCATGCTAAGAAGTTATACGGCACAAGTTCATAACATTTACAAGGAATATCCTTCTATAATAAATTTATCAAATTTAATCTTTTCAATTTTAAACTTTTCTGAAGAGAGCCCCCTTTTTTTGGCTAACAGAGCTCTTGGCGGACAGGATTTAGCAGGGGTCCTTCCACCCTTGCTTTCAAAGCTGTCCTATCTCAAGACAATGTAACAAGAATTTCCAAGTTTTTGTTAATTTAATAAATGTATTCAATCTTTTGCTTCAAGTTTATCAGGAGCATTCATCTCACTCTTAGTCTACTGACGGCAGTGATTTTTCGTTCAACTACCTTAGTGGTACAATACCCAAGGAATGGGAACTCCTCAAATTGGAATTCATGTGAGCTTTGCCCGTAGCTCTGCAATTGAGTTTTGGTAGTGATGTAATTCTATATTCTTAGTTATATATGCTGCAGGAATCTTGCAGTGAACCGCTTGTCTGGATCCATACCCAAGAACTTGGGAAATATCACTACCCTTGTAGCTATGTGAGTTTCGATCTAACTTTCTTCCTCCATATATTAACTGACCCATTGTCTATAAGCCACAGACGTTCTATTGGATAGTCTAAAGTATGTTAAACTTTCAGGAGCCTGGAAAGCAACATGTTCAATGGGACCATTCCAGCAGAGCTAGGGAAGCTGGTTAATTTAGAGAGGCTGTTAGGACCTTTCTAATGATCCATATCTCTAAGTAATTAACTGGTTGAATTAGTACATATATAGCTCTCTCACTATCTCTCTGTGTTTGTGTGTTACTGCAGCTATCTAAGTGATAATAATCTTATAGGTGAGTTGCCGATTGAATTTTATAACTTGAGAAAGTTAACGGAACTGTAAGTACATTACCATGCCATGCCTTTCTTGAATTAGTAAAAGAATTTTGGCTATTATAGGTGGTAACATGTCTTTCGGGCCAATGCAGTAGACTAAGCAGTAACAACTTCACTGGAAAATTACCTAGCTTTGGGAACTTGGAGAACCTTCAGATGTTGTAAGTCCTTTTCCTAAATGAAACATTTTTGAAATGCAAAATCTGTAGTTGCAATCATTTGTTGATGTTATATTATTATTATCAACAGAGAGATACAAGGCACTAGTTTCGAAGGACCTATACCTTCTAGCATTTCCCTCTTGAAAAATTTAACTGAACTGTGAGTGAAATTTGCTCTCTAATTCTCAATATTTTGGTAAATATTTCCATTTATTAAAAATGATTAATAAAGGTGACAACTGATCTAATCTTATATCTCTGCAGAAAGATTAGTGATTTGAATGGAGTTGCCTCGGATTTTCCATCACTAAGAGACATGAAGAAGATGCAGTTCTTGTGAGTAAAAGTCATCAAATTCAATAAACAACTTAAACTTCGATGTTGTAGCATTCAACCTCTGTATTTTATAAATGTTCGCAGGATGTTAAGGAGCTGTAACATATCTGGAAATATTCCTGATTACCTTGCAAATATGACATCATTGGCGACTTTGTAAGTACTATTTGCAACGTGGATTGCTGTATACATGGCAAGAAAAATAGAAGCTAAGGAAAAAGTATCTCCAGCGGAGAACTTATAAAAATAGATCACGAACCACGCGTATAAAAATTAAAGCTACCTAATAATATGGAGATTCTATGAAGTGCACTTTTGCGATTATGTAGTTCCCCCCAGCATGCAAGAGCTTTGCACTATTTCTTTACAATGTTAATATTTAAAAATCATTTTCTTTTCCTTTGTGCTTCTATTGCTTTGTACTTTAAATATGCACTGCCATATTGTTCTCCAGTTGAAGAAGTCTGTGCTTGATTATTTGTTATACTAATGTTGGTGTATGCACAGAGACTTGAGCTTCAACAAGCTGAAGGGAGAGGTTCCAAATCTTGAAGGAATAATACAATCTCTAGTGATCTCATGTAAGCAAATTAGATTGAGAGATTTAATTCTGTACCTTTCATGTACTGAATTGTGACAATGGAAGATATTACAGTCATTTTAAAATACTAATCCTGATTTTAACCACATTTGACAATGTCTGAGTTCATTTCCAATCACTGTCATTCAAATCTCACTTAAATACAAGCTGGTATATGTATTTACATGACATACTGTGCATAATATATATTCATGATTTTTTTGCTTCCAGTATTTATTTTGATGCTGCTCTAAATGTAGAATTTGTGGTTTTGATTAGCTATCTGACTGGTAACTTTCTTACTGGACCAATTCCAAACTGGATCAAAAGCAGAGATCCTAGATAGTAAGTGCATTTTTTTCTGTTTATTATTGATCAAACATATTTCAATGTATCTCTGTGATTTAGGAAGCATTATCTACTGACATAATTTTATTCTGGATATGAACTTGGCTTTTGTTGTTGCAGAATCAAGCTTAAATGAGATGAGGGACTAAATAAGTTTGCAAACAATTTATTTCTCATGCATACGTTATTTTGTTTCATTAATTCAGAGAATTGAATCGAGTTGTGAAAGAGTTTTCATGTGCATTTGCAGCCAAATAGATCTTTCTTACAATAACTTCAACGAGAGTTCTGTGCGGCCGTCATTTTGTCCAGAAAATTTGTAAGCCCCAAAATTTTTCCACATGCTTTCTGTTTACTTCTTGACGTCTTCAAGAACTTCAACAAGAGTTGTGCACCGTCAAGTTGTCAAGGAACTTTGTATGCCCCTAATTTTTTGCACATGTTTTCTGCTTGCTTCTTGACGGCTTCATCTTCTCTTTTTGCATCAGAAACTTGTTCAGAAGCTTTAGTGGAGGAAGCACTACTTCGTAAGCTTTAAAGATGCTTCTTATGTAGACTGTAGTTACAAAATCATCATAATTTCAACTTGACTTTTTGTGTCACATTATTCATTTTGCTCCTTGCTATGACTTAATACAGAGAACTTGGAAAGTGCCTAAGTCCTTGCACTAAGGGTAGGTACTTGATTTTAAGTTAATCCTTGATTGTTCAATTGAATCTCATACTTCAAGCATTTCTGTACGATATTCTGTAATTCTATATTCATTTTCACAAGTAAGCAAATGGTTTCTGTTGCAGCAGAATCTATTTTGAGCAAAATTATATATAAATAATATAGTTATGGCACTTCTTTCCTTTTATGCTCCTCGATTTCGTCATAAATCACTTAATCTGATTGGTATTCGAACAGATTGGTATTCTTTTCATGTAAATTGTGGTGGAACGGAAGCTATGATTGGCAACACAAAATTTGAAGCTGATGATGAATCAGGTGGTTTAGCAAAATTTGTTCACTCAAAAGAAAACTGGGGAACTAGTAGTACAGGACATTTTTGGTACCATAACAGAACAATGAATGACTTTACAGCAACTAACGGGTCTGTGCTCAAAGTGAACGACTCTGAGCTCTACACAACTGCTCATCTTTCTCCTTTATCTCTCACTTATTATGGGCGATGCTTAGCAAATGGAAACTACACTGTGACCCTTCACTTTGCAGAGATCATACTTAGAGATAATCGCTCTTTTCAGAGTCTAGGAAGAAGGATATTTGATGTGTATGTCCAGGTTAGTTAATGGGTGAGCATTTTTTAGTACCCCATGTGGTTGCAAGTTGACTTGACTTAATTTTCTTATATAGGGTGAACAGAAATTGAAAGATTTCAATATTGAAAGAGAAGCAAAAGGAGTGGATAAGGTCGTAAAACAAACATTCAAAGCAGTAGTGGTGAAGAATAAAACTCTGGAGATTCGATTTCAGTATACTGGCAAAGGATCAACAGCCGTCCCCCGCCGAGGCACTTATGGCCCTTTGATATCTGCTATTTCTGTGGAATCTGGTATGATAGTTTGTGCTAGACCTCTAATTGTAAATTGTAATGAAGACTTCTCTCCCCTCCCCTCCCCTCCCCTCCCCTCCCCCGTCTCCTGATCCATATCTATATTTAAGATTTCTTACTATATTTATAGAACTATGGTGGACTGTTCACATTCCAACATAAAAATGACTGCTAAAACATTTGTAAATTTAGAATTGATAAATCTCTTTATTCATAACTTGGATTTTGTTGGCACATGATACTGTACTCTAGTTTCTTGTACAAATTCTTTAATGTTATTCTTTCTGGTGCCAGCAGAAACTAAACTTCATATAACAATGTGCTTCTCTCTTTCTTCCATATATAGATTTTAATCCTCCATCAAAAGGCAAAAAGAAGATTTTCATAGAAGCAGGAGTAGCAGCTTCAGCAATTTTTCTTATTCTCACGAGTGTGTGTTTCCTTTGGTGGAAAGGCTACATTGGAGGCAGGATCTCAAGGGAACAAGGTATTTCAGCAACAATGTACATTCCAAATTGGTGGTACATCTACTTTGGACGATGAATTTGGTACATAATCTTACAGCAGATTCTCATTCTCATGTAGCTCACACTAAAATTTTATTATCAATTTGTTTCTTTTCCAGAACTAAAAGGATTAGATTTGCAGACTGGCTTTTTTACTTATAGACAAATCAAAGCTGCCACTAGTAATTTTGATGCTGCTAACAAGATTGGGGAAGGTGGCTTTGGATCGGTCTACAAGGTATCTAGCAACAAGAACTTCATTTTTATCCTCTTGTACATTGATTGTGCCTTGGCACTTATATTTTTCTATTTTTACTATATACATTGAATAAGATTGGCCACTAATACTATACATTGTTTCATTTGCAGGGCATACTCTTGGATGGTAGTGTAATTGCTGTCAAGCAGCTATCTTCCAAATCAAAACAAGGGAACCGGGAATTTGTGAATGAAATAGGAATGATATCCGGTTTACAGCATCCAAATCTTGTAAAACTGTACGGATGTTGCATTGAAGGAAACCAATTACTGCTGGTGTATGAGTACATGGAGAACAATAGCCTTGCGCGCGCATTATTTGGTAACTTCTTCACCTTCATCATGCATTTTTATGTTTAATTAATGAAAACCTAAACTAATATTGGATATAGGACAAGCATAATTGTATCTTATTACCAAATATAGGACCAGAGGAATCGCAACTGGAAATGGACTGGCGCACCAGGCAAAGAATTTGCGTCGGGGTAGCAAAAGGCTTAGCTTTTCTGCACGAAGAATCAACATTGAAAATGGTCCACAGAGACATTAAAGCAAATAATATCCTTCTTGACAAAGACCTAAATCCTAAGATTTCCGATTTTGGTTTAGCGAGACTGGATGAAGATGATAACACGCACATCAGCACTAGAGTTGCTGGGACCGTGTGAGTTTTTTTTTTTTAAAATTTATTCCTCTGTTATTGTTTTAGTTGACAAGTAACTTGAAGTTGAAAGCAAGATATGCACTCAATAGATTTCCTTCACCATGCCATTCAGTTAGTATAACTTATTATTTTTTACTTGGATCAGTAAAAAAACGCAAGAAGGACGCCCATTAAAAGTCTCTCAAAATAACTTATTATCATGTTCATTGCCAACATTACTGATTACATTTTGCAGAAACATTGACCTGTTTAACATTTGAGCTACTACTTACGTGAGAAATAGGAGCAAAAAGCTTATGTATTATGCCCAATTGTTCTTGTTTTGTAGTGGGTACATGGCTCCTGAATATGCCATGTGGGGTTACTTGACCTACAAAGTAGATGTGTACAGTTTTGGTGTCGTTGCACTAGAGCTTGTTGCTGGAAAAAACAACGTGAAATATCGTCCCAATGAAAATTTTGTTTGCCTTCTTGATTGGGTATGAAGTCTTTATATTCTACTCCATCGGAGATATCGTTTCCTCTCAATAACTTGTTTTTAGTTCGTATTTCCAGTCTTCAGATCTTACAGATCTCCTTGTGCTTCAGGCCTTGGTTTTGCAGAAGAAAGGAAGGTTGATGGAGCTTGTGGATCCAAGATTGGGTTCTAATTTTAACAAAGAAGAAGTAGAAAGAATGATCAGAGTTGCTCTATTGTGCACCAATCCATCTCCAGCACTGAGGCCTATAATGTCCACAGTGTGCGGCATGCTTGAAGGTTATATAAATGTTCAGGAATTTAACATGGATCCCAGCATCTATGAAGATGAGTTGAAGCTTCAATCACTCAAAGAGAAATTCGAAGACTTGGAAAGTGATTTAAGCAAAACCAAGACTGCTTTTCCCACATCGTCTCTTGCACCTGAAATTGGCTTGTCCTCTACTTCTGCCCAAGATCTCTACCCAGTCGACCTTATATCACTCTAATGCCACAAGTACTTCAAAGAGTGCAATGCATCAGTACAGAACAGAAAATTGCAAAATCATTTCTCCTCAGCATTTTGGTCCACAGCAAAACATTACTGAATTTGTATCATAAAGCAAACGCACACGAAAATGCATAGTGGCCTAACAAATCATTCCCGCGTATGCCCGTCCGTTGCAAAATGGGCAGTTTTGTTGAGACGGTATATTTTGTTATTTCTCTATATATCCCAATAAATCTTTTCCTTTGCTTTCTACTCTTTGATATTAGTTTAGTTGTATTTTCAACTTTTGTTTCTCGATGTTTAAATGCTGAATGTTTTAAATACATAGAACGTTGGTCTTAAAGAAAACATCCGCACAAAGGCGTATTGGTGAAGTACGAGCAAAACCTTGTACTAGTATCTTAGTTACATCGTACGCTTAACTATTTAACTATGCAAGAAAGGTTTCAATTATAACTTATATGGAGGGAGGACCTTAAGGATGGACTGAGATAGGTCAAAAAATTTTATAATGAGAAAAACAGTCCTATTTTAGTATTATTAGTTGATTGGCGTCACAAAGTGTCAATTGTTAACGGGCTATACAATTATAGATTATTATCATTCACCAACCAAGACAATTATATATATATTTTTAGTTTGCTAACAGTTGATGTCATAAGAAGTGAATAGTTAGCACTAGATTGTATTCTGTGGAAGCAATGACTTCAAATTTTCTTCTCCCTGCTAAAAATAGGATTCAACAAAAAATGATTGACCCATATTTTCAGCAAATTCAGCCACCTCGACAGTGCAAAAACCTACGTGGGATCATCCCAAACTGTCCACGTCGTCCACATCTTACCCAACAAATAATGATCCACAACCTCGTACCCTGTCTCAAAACTGCAAAATTGTCGTCCGATCAGATCAGCTAAACACACAGAAGAGAAGAACAATAAAAGAAAATTTACAGGGTAGAGATTCCACATGGCTTCAAGCGATGAAACTCCAGGAGCAATGCCTCCCGGCGACGGGTCAGTGCCCCCAGGGAAGCCGGTAACAATGGGACAGCACATAATCGACAAAGGGGCTCAAATGATGCAATCCCTGAAACCCATCAAGAAAATGTGCCAGCACGTTTGCACTTTCGCCGCCTACAGCCATGACATGACTCGCCATATCGAGGCTCATCACTTTGTCACCCGCCTCAATCAGGATTTCCTCCAGTGTGCTGTCTATGATTCCGAAGACTCCAACGGACGCCTCATCGGTAAATCCCCCGACCCCGACTCCCTTTTCTTTTACATATTTGTGATCTGTTCAATCAATCAAATATTTGGCAGGGGTTGAATATATAGTATCAGATCGAGTATTCAACACTCTGCCTCCGGAGGAACAGAGGCTCTGGCATTCTCACGGCTATGAGGTTACGTACATATTCATTGATCATGTCATCATAAATCAGGATAAATTTCATCTTTCAGTAATTATCTTGAAAGCCCTCGTTTAAGAAATGGATTATTGTTATTATGATGGCCCAGATCACATCAGGGCTGTGGGTGAACCCAAAAGTCCCGGAGATGATTCAGAAACCTGAACTCAGAGATTTAGCCCGCACTTACGGCAAGTTTTGGTGCACATGGCAAGTCGACAGAGGTAGGAACAACACTAATAAAAAGAAAGTGGGCATTACATTACCAATACTGATTAATCTGTTGATTTGATGAGTGCAGGGGACAGGCTTCCACTGGGTGCCCCTGCTCTGATGATGTCTCCGGAAGGCGTGAATGTGGGGATGGTGGATTTAGTGTACAAAAGGGACGAGAAGTATAAGATATCGACGGATGATCTGAAAAAGAGCAGGATGGATATTGCAATACCAGAAGTGAATTCGTACGCAGATTACTGGATGCAGACTGGAAAAGGTTTCGCCATTGATGTGGAGGAGACAGATATGAAACTCAGGACGACATTTCCATGATTCTAGTCATGTGCGCCTTTTATATTTTCTTTACCTATAAGTAACAACTTATAATTGATACTATTATGGTATTTCAAATTTAGGAGAAATGTTTGGTTTAATCAATATCCTAATTTGAATTATAATCGATTGACAAGCAAACTATAAAGTAAAGTTACATGGAAATAAGATTGTGATCTATTTTGGTTAAAATTGGATGATTTTGTTACATGTGTAGTTTGGTTTTCGGCATATATCTTGTTAGAATTGAATCAAATTGCTCAATATTAAAGCATTTCTCCAGTTCTCGCAAGTGTTGAGGGCTAAGTCCACTCTCTTGACCAAAGAGGGAGCTAGTATGATGAAACGCTTTGTTGCACTTGACAATTTTCTAAGGGTTTGATTCTCATTATTCCTTTCTCAATATAGTTTCACAACTAATATATATTCCAGCAAGAATGAAGCAAAAAGATATTTACATTTTCACCAAATGATCACCCGGTTAAGTAAACAATTCATCTCCACTTATCTCTTTTTCAGTAATATATATATAAGTAAGCTTGTTTGGGAGCACTTTTAAAAAAAATCAAATTTTCTCAAATTCATTTTCATCCATAATTTTATAAAATGTAAATTCACGTTATTTTGTTCTTTTCTTTCTGACCACACTTTTTCATGAAACGTCATATTTCTTTGACAAAATTAACCACATTTTGCAACAGATTTCCACATTACTTTTACGTCCCTTTCTCATCATATATTTTTGAAAAAAAAAAGTAATTTTTCCCCACCAAAATCTCTTTCAACAAAACTTAATTTTGATATCAACAATAATTTTATTTTACCTATACGCATGTATGTTATTATGTATGTGTGTATATGTGTCAAACATCTAAGTTACAAGCACCCCACACTTGTAGTCTAAATGTGTGCCATGTGTTACACGCATGCATAATAACAATATATGCGTGGACAAAATAAAATTCTTGTTGATATCAAATATGTTAAGTATTTATAAAATCAACCAAAAGATAGATACATAAAATAAAATATAATCAAGGAAACATAATTGCAACACAAATATACATGCGAAATTGCCGTATAAATCCCCTTAAGAAAGGGGAAAGAAAAATTGCCGTATAATATTGTTATGGGCAAGTGGCAAGCAAACAGTGCTCTTAGTCAAAGTTTATTTTAAAGGGTTTGATCTTATCATAACTAGATTATCATCAGTGTGTTGTACGAGAAGAATACATATCAAATTATTTGAAAAAATAAATAATATAAAATTTTATAATCTTTTTATGCGGTGGAATTTTATAAGGTGACGTTACCCAATAAAGAATAATTAATTTTTAACATCAATCAAACAATAATGTAATTTTTTCTTGTCATTCTAAGATAATTATAGTTTGCAATAAATTTTAACTCGATTGTTATCGTTAACGTAAATAAATATCATCTTATTTATCTGCACTGATTTAGATAAATGATATTGTACAAAATAATTGTTAGTTCAGTAGTGTCTTGTACTCTGAAAATATTTTTTTATTTGAAACCAATAAAGTCAGCTGGCATGAAGACTATATAAATTAATAATATATAAAAGTAGTCATATATAAAGTAATTGTAATTATTAATGTTCATTTATATCGGGAAAAATTAAGAAGAATGACAATTATAATTTTCAATTAACTTAAACTAACGATATATATATATATATATATGTTTAATTTCTATTAATTATAATAAACTACAAATTACAAGATATATTAGATAACTAAATAATCAAATCTATCTATATATATCTAAATCAAAAGAAGTCTAACTCAATTTTCTTGCCTAAACTGCTTATGTCACTAATGACATCATTTTCTTTTTATCTTTTTTTTTTTCGTTTTTTGTTTTTAATTTTTTCTTTGCCAACACGCTCTTACCTTTCTCTTCCTTCTATTTCTCAATTATCTCCAATATCCATCTTAGCGTTTATTTAATTTATCTTTATACTAAACTCTCCCAATTTAATAAATTATGTTTTCTTTCGTCTCTAACATCAAGTCGTCCAGGTACAAATCCGACCAAATAACATTTTAAAGGTCTCATTTTCCTTAACTATCAGGTAATTAATTACGGCCTTCTCCTCCCTTTCCTTCCTCCTTCGAATCATTTATTACATCTCCTATGTTGATTTTTTTTAATTTCTTTTTGAGTTGGTACATCAAAAGAAAAAAAATATTGAATGGTTATATTGACACTACATATCTTATTAACCACACCACATTTTAATTATACTCATCATCCGTTATGTTTTTAATTCTTTACATTTCAATCATCAACTTATTTTTGTCATATTTTTATTTTTAACATCTCATTTTCATGAAATTTTATACTGAATGATATCTTGATTCTAAAAATTTTATTATGGGAACTGCTTAACATTTTTAAATAAACAATAATGTAATATCTAATTATGCACAACTAGGTATTTTCATATGATTTTAAGGTATAAAAATAATTTTTTTTAAATGTATTTGATCATTAAGTACATAAAGAAGATAAATAAAATAAAAATTTGAGAAAAAAATGTAGCAGAAATTTTTAGAAACATCAATACTATAAGAAATAAAGACTGAGGTCTTTCATATTAATAAAAATATTGTGTGATTAGTAAAATGAGTGGTGTATATAAATATTTAAAAGTTATGGATATGTGGCATTAAATGTTGATATTTCATATGTCTTTATTTTGGGCATATTTATGCTGAATTCTATATATATGCATAAATTCAAAGGCTATTTGTTCATAAACTGATCTTCTTCTGTAAATACAATATTTTACTAATAATATTATTATATAGAAATTAATATTAATAATTATTAATTAATTAACAATATTAAATATTAATTACATCAATATTTTCTCACTAATGGCACCCAAGATGTACATGTTGAGGACTGTCAATAAATTTGTACATATTCCCTCCATCTCGATTATTTGATCATGTTTGCTTTTTCACAAAGATTAAGAAATTATATTAAAAAGGCATATTTTGTGATTCATCTTCCTAATTTGTCTCTATTTAATGAGTAAAATTTAAAATTAATAATGATAATTAAAGTATTAAATATAATTATATTTGTAAAGTAATGCAAATTAAATATTTTAATATAGAAAGTGACTATATATTTGGTAATCCCAAAAAAATAGGACCAAATAATTGGGATGAAAAGAACAATTAATTGAACTTTCTTTTTTTCAAGTATTTAATTTATTTTAGTAATGTTTCTCTGTTAAATGACATAATCCTACTCATATTGTGAACAAATTATGTTTTGACACAAGATCATTTCATCATGAAAAAGTATGAATTTATTATTCACGGAATCAAATTTTACTCCCATATGACTATACTTGTCAAACCCCTCAATAAATAGCATGTTTTAAAGTTATGTTACTAAATGAACTTCTCAGAAGCGTTACAAATTTCTTGCTACAACTCTTGTCCAAAATCGAGGGGCACGACTTGCCAATCAACTCTCTTTTATTCCTTAGGTGAAGTAGTGTTGTTTGTCCTCTTTAATTAGTTTAAAGTGTAGTATTTATATAGAGAACATGAAACACGATAAATAAAAGTTACTTTATATATATATTAAAAACCGAACACAAGATTGGGAAACCCTTACAAGTAAAATTAGGATTCTCAATCTTGTATCAAAACTTTCCACAAAAGCCAAGTTTTATTTAGTTATATTAGCTTCCATACATATACTTAATTAAATAAGAAACATTGGCATATCCCTCATAATCTTGTCATGGTGCAAAAGATTGAGGGAAAATGCACAAAATATCTCGAACTCATATGAGGTTCCCAAATACATAACAAACATGGGATCATCCTCATAGTAAGCCCAAAGATCAATCTATATTACATGCATAACTTGGCTTGTGTCATGCGACAATCTCCATTCCTCAGCTTTTCTTTCAACAATTTTTCGATGGATCATCTATAAAAGAGTAATCACATACAAAGTGAGTATAAAAATACCCCGTGAGTAATACATTAATTTGGTTTACCAAAGGTTTATAGAAATCATTTCATACTTCAATCTTAAGAACATTAAGATGCACAAATCCTTTTTATCACATTATAAGGCCCCAAATACTAGAAGTTCCTACTACCCATGGCGCCTCGTTGTCTTTCAAATACCAATATGGTAATGACAACACAATAGATTCATAACAATTTCCGGTTTGCTTTTACTGGATTTCCAAACTTTCAATCCATAACAATTAACATGGATCAAATCAAAGCAAACAATACAAAATGGGTAGAGGGACTCTAGCACTTCTTATGCAAGAAATCATTTTAACAATAATCAAAACACATACCTTTTCTTGAAATTTATGCATGTAAATAAACCAAAGAAATGAATTACTCACCTTACTTGCTTAAACCTTTGAAGTGAAGACTAGTTAAGAAATGGCAAAACACCCTCAAATCCTTGGTATATCTAGGCAAAATAACTTTTAGAATGTGAGTTCTATATGTATATGAACTAAGCCTTGTTTGGAGAGATAAAATAGAGCTTTTAAAAGTCTTTTATGAGTTTCCAAAACCATGCACAATTTATGGACGAATTTTTATTCTTGATTTCTAAAGGCTTTGATTTTCACCAATACAAAGACTCCCACTTGTCCATAGCAATAAGTTAGGGATAAGAATGCTTCTTAGTTAATCAAGGTGCCAAGTGTGGGTCTTGTATTCAATTCATGTAGAAAGAAGCCTATTAGATCCAAGTGTATAAGATCTTTCCCTTTACTCTTAGTAAACTCTTTTACCTATTAAAGTCGATCATTAAGTCCTTATATTTCTGACTATACTAGTGAGACATCATATCTTTACCTTAAGTATCTTTTCCGTCTCAAAATTTACTACCTGATTAAACTTAATCGTTCTTGTAATAAATTTCTATAACCGATGAGGAAATTAATATACATTCGAGTAATCGACAACTAAACAAAAATGTCTTCAAATTCAGATCGGAAGAGCGTCTCGACTAGACATTCAATTATGAGATTTATTCATCGATTACTTATAGTTGAATATCAAAACTAATTATTATTCCGAAGACATCACTATTAAAAATAGAGGAATTTCACGGGATGTTACAATTCTTTGATGTCTTAATGACTATTATTTCTTTTATAGATTTTTTAGTTGAATTTGCAGCAGTGACTTTATTGAATATTGAGGATAGACATCTTCCACTGAGACATATGTACAAGGAGAAAGAAGATTGCATGTGAAACGTTAACTATCATGTGACTTATAGAATGAATATAGATTATCTTTTCAATGTAAGTATATTAGATTGATACTACTATTAATGTTACTTCCTCTATTGATACATACCTTGTGTTTTTACACTTTTAGAATATGTTTAGCTATTCTAAATGAACAATTCTATTTGGACAAAGGAGGATACAAAAAGTGTGACAAATAGGCCATGTGTCTTGTGTTATTACCTTTGATGTAAAGGTGATGTGATGTGCTGAAAAATAAGATTCTGTCATGTGCTAAAAAATAAAATTCTGTCATGTATCAATTTTGTTTAACGTTTTGTAAATACTTTTGGTCAAATAGCACAACTCATTGTAAATTCATTAAAAAAGTTTCACATGACTAAATTTCAAACTTTTTTCTACCCGTGCATCGCACAGGTGTTATACTAGTTTATCTATAATTTAAACAATTAAATAAGGATAATGATCTATTAGTTATTAAATTTAATAGTGATTCTTATTTCAAAATGATGAATGGATAAGATAAAAGTGAATTAAAAAAATTTTAAAAAAATTAAAAAAATTCAAAATACCACACATATTACTGCAATATAAAACAAAATGACTAAAAAGACCGTACTAATAGATTTTTTGACGGAAAATTACAGTATAAAAATACCACAGCTCTTCACATTTAATTAATATATAGATATAGATTTGAAATATATATATATATAGTTAGAGTTGTGTAATTGCCTATATATAGATATAGATTTGAAATATATATAGTTAGAATAGATTTGAAATATATGTAGTTAGAATTGTGTAATTGCCTAATTAGTTCTAGGTGAAACTAGAATACTACTGTTCTTTCAAACATTTATTATAACTTATGATGTGACTTGCCAATAAGGTTTTAGTCTATTTGGTTAGGGAGCTAAGGTTAGGAATTACAATTTTGTGCCCGTTATCCAATACCCGCCTCGAACGGGGCAGGTATTGAGGTGGGTATAGAGCGAAGAATTTCTGTCACGCCCCCACTTTAACAATAGAGGAAGCATTTAAATATGTATCTCCATTCAGAATCGAGAGCGAGACCTTACAAACACAATTTAAAATATCAAGACGCTTTTGTTTGCGCACTCTGATAATTAAGTGTACTGTGAGCTACCCACAATGAAATCTCGGCCCACACACTCCGAAGCCTTGATCACATACATGTATCTCCTCAATTTTTTGGGACGATCTGGCCACATAGTTTTAATTTAATACCTATAGGATTGTAGAAGAGGGGAGATCGGAAGAGTATTCAGTGAATAACAACATGCATTGGCCTACGCAAAACAATGCAAGTAATATCAACATATGACAAAGATACAAACTTCAGGTACATCATTAGTTTAGCCTCTACTTGGAAGTCATACGATACAGATGTTCAAATGACCAAGACCATATAGTAAGGTCATAGTACTACAAAGCAATACAAATACAATTCAAACACGAGTAGATAGCGCTACTAGCAATACCCACGAGCAAGTAACAATCATTTATCCAGAGTAATGCTGCACCGTCAAACATCAAATGCCAATTACAATTAAAGAAGGGCACAAGTCCAAAAGAGAGAGATCCAAGATACAAAGAGAAGAAGAGAGTCAAGGGATAGAAAATGATAGAACCAATACACGTGTTACTCACCTCTTTAATTTGATTTTTCCAAAGATTTTCTGAATTGTTGACAAATACCCTTAAAACCTTCATTTCCCCAGTCAAAGTGATATTTCAAGTTGTATTCATTATATATATGATAAGGGGTCATTTCTAAGTATAACATTTAAGATTTGATAGGTTTTAGGGACTGTTTTTCTCCTATCACTATATTTGGACGAATTTTATGTTTTTATGTGAAGGG
>CAVNYN010288703.1:66292-111196 GCA_963692815.1 Nyctanthes arbor-tristis | reverse complement strand
TTTAATATATATATATATATATATATATATGTTGATGCATGTACACAAAAAGGCAGACTAACGGAAACCAGGAAAAAGAAAAACAAAAGTCTTGCAATTCTCGCACGTAGATCGAGGGGATTAGAAAGAAAAAAAAGTCAGCCTTTCATATATTGCTTGGAAAGAAGTTTTGACGTCCTATTCGGGGTTTGTCTTCTTCAAGCGGTGGTTTCTCCAAGTTAATTTTTGGAACGGAGTTAGGTGATAATTTTTTTTATCTTTTATTGATTATTGGGTTCCATCTATTGTTAAATGAGTTATTTGTGGTGCAAAGAATATTGTTCTTGACGGTGTTGCGTGATTGTGGTAGTGTGTGATTACCTCTTGATTTAGGGCGATAATCTTGAGAGGATAAACATTGTATTCCCATTATTATTTGGTGATAGTGGAGTCGTCGGTTTGCCCCGTCGATTTTGCCTTCTCATTGGAAGGTTTTACGACGTTAAATAATTCCTGGTGTTATTTAAGTTTCCGCACATATATTATTGTTTGATATATTAATTGCCTATTTTAATCACACGGGTTTAGGAAAATTAATTAAATTCCCAACAGAAGATGCCAAACGGTATGGAACCACTTAGTCGACTAAAACTGAATGCTGAGTATTTCAAGACAGTAAGGTTACCAATCTCTTGCGGTATATTCCCATGTAGAAAATTGAAACTTATATCTAGTAGTTGAAGCTTTGGGATGTTGCGGAGAATTTATGCCGGGATCCCACCAAAGAAACCATTGTAACATAGAACAATGCATTGAATTTCCGGCAAGGCTCCCAACCATGATGGTACTTCACCGCTAAAATTGTTAACTCCGGCATTCATCACTTCTAAGTAATGCAAATGAGAAAGCTCTAGGGGTATAGTACCCCTGAAATTGTTGAAACTGATGTCTAAAGAACTGAGAAATGTTAAGTTTCCGATGTGTGGAGCAATGGTGCCGCTGAACTGAAACCCAGAAAAATTCAAAGCAGTGACTCTTTGCGGGCTACTTATGCTACAAGAAATACCAATCCAGTTGCAAATTGATGTATTACTCAACCAGTGATTGATCAATATGTTGCAGGGGTCTGAAGTGATACGGGTTTTGAAGGCAAGAAGTGCATCTTCATCTGTGGCTGAGTTACGGACCATTTTCCCCAAGCAAACTTGTACGTTGTTTACAAATAAAACTGCAAAAGCAATTAAGAAGTGAAGTTTTTCCATGAACATAATAATATTATTACAAGGTTTGAAATGTTTGTATGCCAAACGAGAGAAATGCACCATCTAAATATGCAACTCTATGGAAGAGAAAACTTAACAGGGACAACCCTATTCCAGCTAATATCTATGTAGGGACAAGTTTCTTTATGAAATTTTAATTCTATCATCTACTGGGGTCAATCGTTTAGATTAGTTTTGACTTTTTAAGTGCCATTAAAACATCTAAAAATGGTGACACCAGATGACTTACGACATTATACTGTCAGCGCCTATGTGTTAAGGCGTGTCAAATAGCACATATTTGGCACATCATATAATATAATATTGAGATCATAATTGTTAAAACATCTACAAAGTTATATGAGCACGAAAATTGATGATGCCAAAAATCCAAAATCAGGAATTAGTAATTACATTTTTTTAATAGAAATACAACGCGCACACACGGACACGCCATTTAACAAAACTATAATAATTTTGTTAAATGTGAAATGATATATATGTCACACACTCACACATTATGCAAGCAATATGGGATCCAAGACCAGAATATAGAACATCATAAGCACAGTACTATATCATCCATATCGCAACAAGACTGTAGGGGTGGGGGTGGTGGGTTTTTCTTTCTCTTAATTTTTTTATTATTTTTAAAATTAAAGAGTTAAGGGATATAATGATCATTTTTTTGAAAAATTGACGGAATAGTGACAAAAAAGACTTATAGTGCGAATTTATGAAATATTGGAGATCTAAGAGATCAAAAAAACAGGTTGAGGACCCAACCGATTCTTAACTCAAAAGTTGTGGACGATTTGTGAAATTAACCCTTTGCATTTTTACACTCTTATATTATAGAGTAATTTTACGAAGAAATTTTTTTTGACATAAATAAGTGACATATTTTAATTGGTCATTTTAGATTGGCTATATATATGCGAGTAGCGGATTTCAAGACCTACAAACTGTCCATACACATTAACCAACTAAACATGTCACTTATTCATGTCGGATAAACATGTCCCTCTATAATTATTGTATCTGATGTATTTCCACATTAGATATTGAATTTGCATTTATCTATTGTTGTTGACATTTACAAGTTTTACAAGTAACGGATTGACTGATCCTTGCAAAAATAATGACTGACAAGAAACCAAATAACCATGAAAATTGGACCCAAAATGAAAAGAAAAGGTCCCGATTTCCTCTTCTTCTCCGGCTGGCTGCAATGGTTATGGTGGATGATCTTGTTAAAATTGCGTAAGTCGCAATCTTCAACAAGAAGCAAGGACATTGGAAGTCATCAATTCTCCATGGGTATATGGTAACCATGTACACAGGGGTATAATCGGTAATTTACCATATATATAATATTACTTATTCATGTCCATTTTCAAAACTCCTTGGAATTTTTGAATTGTAAATTAATGTACTCTTTTTCCCGTCAAGAATCATCCATTGCGCATATCCAAGCGGCAATTTTGCATCCAAAAGTGGGTAAATTGCGATGCTCAATTTCTTCATCTCTTTCAATAAAGTTCGTTCATTTTTCAATTATTATTGTTGTTGTTGTTATTATTATTACTAAAATCATGTAATTCATCTATCCTACTGAGATAATATAATTGAAATATTAAATTTTATATGTTTTTTCTATATATACCTTTATATCTCATTAATTTTTTGAAAATATTTCTGATGTATAGGTAGATGATGTGAAGTAATAATAAGATACGCTTTTTTTTTTTTTTTTGCCTACCAGTAACAAGATACATTAATTATAGGTATTCATATAGAAATAAAAAACTAAAAGCACTATTTTTGTAGGATTGAGGGATATTTTTCCCCCCTAAAGGAGGAGGGAGTATTTTTTTTAGTAATTTTAAACCGCCACAGTAATAAACAATTAAATTTACTTAACCTTTAAAATTGTTTTTAGACTATAATATAGCAAATTTGGCAAAAAAAATTTACCGAATACTAAAGTGATTATCACCACAGCGACTTTTTTTTTTTTTTTTTTTTTTTTATCTTAAAGCAAAAACTGCTTATTGAAAAAATAACATCAATAACAAACTAAGCATTAAATATTTAGTGATAATCAATGAGATGTTTCACAAACGTACTATTAATAGACAACTAAGTCCAGTGACAATCAAAATATGTACGGGGTACATCACAACCTGGTCAAACTGTCTTAATATTTTGACTTGGTCTGATTAACCCAACCACCCAAACTTATAGGTTTCTAACTGATGTAACTTGAACCAAAATGAGAAATAATGAAAACGACAATATACAACAATGAAAACTCATTACAAAAAATATCACATTTAACAATGATACTTCGATCGTAAAATGGTCATTTTAATTTGGTTGCTAAAAGCAGGTCGAGAAAAGTTTCTAGGCAAAAATGCTCATCGTTAAAAGTAAGATTTCCTAAACTTACGATGTTAGTGATTTTTGCATTTTCGCACTCTTATCTTATAGAGTAATTTTACAAAGACATTTTTATCTGACATAAATAAGTGACATGTTTTAACTAGCCTTCTTAAATTGGTTATATATATGCAAGTAGCGGATTTCAAGGCCTACAAACAGTCCATATACAATAGCCGACTAAGCATGTCACTTATTTATGTTGGATAAACATGTCTCCCTATAATTATTATATCTGGTGTGTGTTCTTCCACATTAGATATTGAATTGCAGTTTTCCATTGTCGTTTGATATAATAATAAAATTAGAAGAGGCGCATCTACACGCTTTTAGTAATAACAAGTGATACGAGATTTTTGTGAACTTGTCTAAGCTGATGAGGTTGACATTTACAAGTTTTATAAGTAACTACTTGACTGATCCTTTCAAAAATAATGATTGACAAGAAACCAATTAACCATGAAAATTGGACCGAAAGTGAAAAAGAAAAGGTCCCAATTTCCTCTTCTTCTCCGGCTGGCGGCAATGGTTATGGTGGATGATCTTTTTAAAAATCGTGTACGTCTCAATCTTCAACAAGAAGCAAAGACATTGGAAATCATCAATTTAAGACCACAGCATCTTACTGGAAGATTAAGATGGCTTTGGAAATAAAGAAGTTCACCATGGAAAATTGAGATCATGTTGGACAAATATTATTCAACTAATAGATTTATTCTAACTAAGAATATGTAGAATTTTCAATGGGACATTATAAATAGAAGCCCTTAACATAATCAAGAAAACAAAGAAAAGCAATAATTCAAAAGTAGCGTTAGGAAGAAACAATTGCAGAATGAATTTTTTTGTAAATTTCAATATTTTAAAGGTCTCACTTTGAAGATTGAATTTGAGCTACTTAAATTATAATATTATATTTTCACGAATTAAAGTCTTTAATAAAATAACTAAAGGAAAAATAAAAGAATATGAAAGATGACATATCATATTAAATTCAGACAAAAACTACGTATAAAAATTGGTGAAATGGAGAGCCTTTCAACCTCGGACATTTTTCCTATCTAATATATATATATATATAAAAGGAATTAACTCAGCGGTACCTTTCACCGCATTTTTCCGGCCAAAAAATTGCGGCTTTCTTGTTGGTAGAACCAATTCTTGTAACTATGAAACCCATATGAGATACCGAGGAATAGGCTATTCTTCTTAATCCTTTTTTTTTTTTTTAATTCCGCTGACTGAAAGATGTTGAAGCTGCATGAATTATTTGCATTGCACCTACTATAATCAACCAAGGAGAAAATATAGAATGAGCATGAGGTAATAATTTCATATTGATCCGAACTAATCCATATGCTCCCATTTTTAATAAGATTCCGGCTAAAAGCATAGAATAATGCTATTTATCTTCAGTCTAGTTGTCATCTTCTTTTTGGACATTGGATAAATGAGGATATTCATGTATTTATACATATCAACTCATCATCCAATGCAGTAATGCCAACTAGATTGGCAAAACTCAAAAGCATACAAGTACTGTAATGTGCTTCTCCATGGTTATCTGGTAACGATGTATGCAGGGGTATAATCGGCAATTTGCCATATATACAATGTTACTTATTTATTTCCCATTTTCATGTCTTTCTAGAATATTTGAATTATACTCTTTCTTCCGTCAAGAATCATCCATTGTACATGTCCAAGTGGCAATTTTGCATCTAAAAGTGTGTAAATTGCGATGCTCATTTTCTTCATCTCTTTCAATTGAGTTCTTCCATTTTTCAGTTATTAGTTATTGTTATTATCATTACTAAAATCATGTAATTCATTTATCCTACTGAGATAATATAATTGAAAAATTAATTTTACATTTTTTTATATATATACTTATATCTCATTAATTATTTGAAAATATTTCTGGTGCACAGGTAGAAACATGAAGACCTCGTAGGTTCCAGTGACGCTCTTCGAGTGGTATATGGCATTTGAGACCCGGATTCTATGAGCACTTTGGCGCTAGTATACCGATGGTCCGACACATTCGATTTCTTATGTCTCATATAGGTTGTGTCACTTGTAAATATGTTCCTCTTCTGGAAAATGGCTTGGCACATAGTTTAGCACAGTTAGCTTTTTCTTCTCATGCATCACACCGTTGGTTTGATTGCATTCCAAGTTTCATATCTTTGTACCTTGATTTTGGTTGATTTATTTAATGAAGTATCTTTAAAAAAATAGTAACAAGATAAATTAATTATAGGTGCGTATAGATATAAAAAATTAAAGGCACTCTCCTTGTGGGACGGAGGGAGATTTTTTTTTTTTTTTTGGTTAAAAAAGGAAGGGGGAGTATTTTCTAGTAAATTTAGACCGCCATGGTAAAAGATAATTAAATTCAGTAATTTTAAAACGCCACAGTAGTAAACAATTAAATTTACCTAACCTTTAAAACTGTTTTTAGACCATAATTAGTATAGCAAATTTGGCAAACTAAATTATCAAATACTAAAAGTGATTATCACCACAGCTACTTATTGAAAAAGTAACATCAATAGCAAAGTAAGCCTTAACTATTTAGTGATAATCAATGAGATGTTTTCCAAAAGTACCAATAGACAAAGTCCAGTGACAATCAAAATATGTACTGGGTACATCAGAACCCGGTCAAGTTGTCTTAATATTTTCACTTCGTCTGATTAACCCAACTACCCAAACTTATGGGTTTCTGAAAACTATAAGAAAACTAGACTTACGAAGTTAAACAAAACCAGAAACAACCAATGTGTTTAGCTAGTAGAGTTTGGATTATAATCCAGATTATAATCTGTTATGTGACATTATTTTATTGGTTGTTTTTATAAAAAGTAAACAATTGCGGCTTGATTTTTACTTTTTGACTTTTTGAAAAAAATGAAACCAATGAAATAATGTGAACGACTAGACTTACGAGGTTAGTGATTTTTGCGTTTTCACACTCTTATCTTATAGAGTAATTTTACGAAGATATTTTTATCTAATATAAATAGATGATATGTTTTAATTGGCCATCTTAGATTGGTTATATATATGCAAGTAGCGGATTTCAAGGCCTACAAATCTATACACAATAGCCAACTAAACATGTCTCTTATTCATTTCGGATAAATATGTCCTCTTATAATTATTGTATCTGATGTTTGTTCTTCCACATTAGATATTGAATTGTTGTTATTCATTGTAGTGTGATATAATAATAAATTTAGCAGCGACGCATCTACACACTTTTAGTAATACGAAGAGAGAAGAGATTTTTGTGAACGTGTCTAACGTGTCTAAGTTGGTGTTGTTGACATTTACAAGTTTTATAAGTAACTGCTTGACTGATCCTTGCAAAATTAATGATTGACAAGAAACCAAATAACCATGAAAATTGGACCGAAAATGAAAAGGTCCCGATTTCCTCTTCTTCTCCGGCTAGCGGCAATGGTTATGGTGGATGGTCTTGCTAAAATCGCGTAAGTCGTAATCTTGAACAAGAAGCAAAGACACTGGAAGTCATAAATTTAAGACCAAAACATCTTACTAGAAGATGAAGATGGCTTTGGAAATAAAGAAGTTCACCATGGAAAATTGAGATCATGTTGGACAAATCTTATTCAACATATTTATTCTAATTAAGAATATGTAGAATTTTCAATGGGACATTATAAATAGAAGCGATTGACTTAGTCAAGAAAACAAAGAAAAGCAAGAATTCAAAAGTAGTGTTGGGAAAAAACATTTGCAGAATGAATTTTTTTGTAAATTTCTATCTTTTAAAGATTTCTCTTTAAAGATTGAATTTAAACTGCTTAAATCATAATGTTATATTTTGAAGAATTAAAATTTTTAATGAAATAACTAAAGCAAAATTAAAATAATTATAAAAGACGATATAGGATGTTAAATTCAGACAAAAATCGTATATAAAAATTAGAGAAATGGAGAGTCTTTCAATATATGACATTTTTCCTATCTAATCTAAAGAAATTAAATCTCATCTGTCGATGAGCAATATATATCTATATATATGTGTGTGCATATATATATTTATATAAGAAATTATGTCTGCAATACATTTTACTGTATTTTTCCCGTCAAAACTGTCTCAAGTGAGATCATTGAAGACTTTTTCTTTTATGCTAGATAAATTCTGCGGTAAATTGAATATTAGTATTTTCAAATTTTTCTCAAATAATTAGGAGTTATGGTCATTATCTATTCTTATATTCAAGAATCTTTCTTAAAGGTTTTGCAAAACCTTTCTGATTTATTATTTTTGTTAATCGATGGCTGAGATCTCAAATTCAAGAATTCTATAATGGATCTATCTTATCTTCTTAGATACTTTGCTGAATTAATCTATACTTAGTGTGCGTTTGATTACTAATATGAAATTTACTTGGAAAGAAAATATTTTCTTGTCAATTGAATTATTGGTAATTGATTTTCACAAAAAATAAATTGCAAACCGTTTGATTAAAAGTAAAATTCCTAAGAAAAAGTGTAAATTATCTAGGGAAAAAAATACACCCTCCATAGGAAAATATTTTCTTTGTTTTCAAGGTACACGTGACCACAAGGTAGAAAATATTTTTCCTAGAAAGAATGTCAATCAAACACCACAAAAGTAGGAATTTAGGTGGAAAGCCCCATTTTTCATGAAAAATCTTTGGTAATCAAATATACTCCTACGGTTTTTTGATTTTTCAATTCAAAAATTTGTAATATACATATATATATTTCTTATCTAGGAAGTATTTTGTAATTTGTGTCAGACTATTTTTTCACTGATGCATTAATTTTTAATTATTTTTTATATACTTTTAAATCGATTTGTTATTAGGTTACTTCTTTTGTATATAATAAATATAGTTTAATTAACATTTCATTATTCACAAAATTCCCGTCATCGTATAATCATGAAGAATAAAAAGTTTAATGTTTACTACACTCTACACTCGTCACCCAACCCATCAAAAATTTGTTCTCCGGATCCCCATTTAAATCGGGGACGGGCTGGTACGGGTAATTTATATTACCTATTTATTGGCCAATTTATATATACTTATATATTTTTATTTTCATTTTTTCTTTAATGAATAATATTATAAATACTAAAATTGTAATAAAAATTATTAAAATTTGTTGATATAAATTTTATCATCTTTTTATTTTTCAAACCGTTAAAATTTTTAGTAAATATTTTTATTTTTTTCAAGAAACAGTTAAACAGGCCGGGTATGATTAAAAGTTATCATAATCGCTACCCATTGTTAAGTGGGTCAAATATATATATATATATTTTTTTAAATCTCATCACCGATCTAATTATTCGTTTAGTCGGGCACTTCCCATCTTAACAGGACTGGGCACCAATGGGTATCGGGTTTAGCGGGTTTTTCTACAATCTCTAGTACGGTCACTTAATAACATTTCACACCGTGCAAGTACCTAATAATTATTAGTGAACAACAAGATAATCAAAACGTTGCAATTCAATATGCCTATACATTACTTTACATTTCATGCTAATGTTAGATACAAATTGATTTGATATCTTCTCATACAATATACAGGTAAGAATCTAGTTGTAAATAAAGCCGGATTATCACAAAACCCCCCTAAAAAAAATCTTGAAGATAAAAAAAGATAAGGGAAAATTGAAATCGGACCAATCAAATCTAATCAAACTAATTTAAATCGAAACATGAAAGATATAGACAACCAAAAGAATTACCGAAACAAGCCCAAAAAGTCTAAAATGTCCCCAAAAATACATTGTTAATTGGAAAATTGCAGTAGGACTGTACGACAAACTAATTTCTTTTTATATTAGATTTTCACCTGCGCGTTGCATGGGCAGTGCCAAAACATCGCAATATTTTGTTATCTTATCGTGGACTAATACTTGTTTTATTAAATTAGATATGAAATGTAATCGCGTGACTTTGCGAAATAAAATATTTTATTTTATTAGCGAAATGGGGAGCCCTTCCATTCTCGGACATTTTTCATATCTAAAAAATTAAATCTCATTCGTCAATCAGCAAATGAAGCTAGTTATCAATCTTGTCTTAAAGATAGAAGAAGATAAGAGAAAATTAAAATCGGAACAACCAAATATAATCAAATCAATTTAAATTGAAAAGAAAATATATAGATGGCCGCTAGAATTACCGTAACGAACCTAAAAAATCTGAAATATATCCTTCCAAAGTACAGTTTTAGCAGGAAAATTGCGGTATAACTGTACATAGACTACACTTATATATATATATATATAGAGAGAGAGAGAGAGAGAGAGTTGTTACTCTCTCATGTGTTGTCAAATATCATTTAACCATTTGAATAGGTAGAATAACATAAGCTCACATTTTCATGTCTTATTTATTGTTATAAATATAAAATTAAATCATTATTGTAGGTTGTTTGTTAAATTTTTAATTTGGTATTGATCTATTTAAAACATAAATGACATTGCCAAAAGGAAAAATTCAATGTATTAAATATTTGGTGCCGGTCGTCCTGAGAGTTTAATATTGGAGGCTAAGAAATACATGAATGATTACATGTTGATGCATGGGAAGCCAGGAGAAGGGGGGGGGGTACTGGACGTGGCCGGGACGCAAGAACATATAAATGGTAGAGACCTCCTGTATTAAAGTGCATGTTGACGCATCTGTTAGAGGGAGATGATTGAATCTGATGCGAGTAACGCCACGCATTTACTCATTGAGCCAACTGAGCCACGAGCATCTGAAGGTCCTACGTCGGAGTGAGTTACGGCCTTTAGTCAAAGTTCAAAGCGGATCAGTTTAAAGCTGTTATTACGAAAGCAAATGAGGTAGCTCGTCTAAAGACCCAGCAAGCTTTGAATTGTGGCTTGAATTTGTGTTGGAGAATGTCTCCCCCAGATTTCATTGTACATGCTCTTTTGTTTGATCTTATGAAATAAAGGAGAAATGTTGTTTGGTTGCGGGGGAAAAAAATTGGTGCCCGTTTATTTAAGAAAATAAGAAGTAGGGCAAATTGTAGGTAATTATTCAGACAATCTTTTAAAAAATAGGGAAAACTCACCATTTGATATTTAAATTATTTTTCATCAATCATACAATACACATCTAAGATTGTTAATTTATCCTATTTTGTAACAAATTACCTGAATGATTACCTATAAATAGTATTCTCCAAAGATTAAGCGGAAGAGACTTATGATACTCTTTTAAGGATACAATATAGTCAAGATTTGTAAGCAACATTCATTTATTCATTTATTCTTGAGTAGGCATATAACTTTTTTAATTGTCTTAAAATGTGGTCCGTTGCGCTTAGTTAAATTGTGCTTATAAGACGGTTATTTGGTGGTAAAAGTTTCAGCAGTGTTCAGTCAACCCCCCACCAAAAAAAAGAATAATAATAATAAAAATAAAAATAAAATAAAAGATTCAATGTGCGCCGAATTACTTGAACTATAGAGATTTTCGTATGTAAGTTGTTACATTTGTAATAAACTGAAAAAATACTCTCAATTGTAATTATTTTGATCTTAGGAGTAGTTATTGAAAACAAATTATAAAAATACTTATTATACTCTCAATTGTAATTTGTTAAAATAACTGTATTCTTCTAAATATAATGACTCAATATTTGTAATCTGTCAATTAAAAATTAAAATAAATATTTTTCTAATTACAATAGTCAATGGGTATATATTGGCTAATTTTCGCTTGAGCCATAACCAGTATGGCCAAGTCTACTTGGACTTTGTTAGTAGGCTGGTCCACGCCTCAAAAATTACGGACTTTTTGCTGGTGGGCCGTGGCAAGCCGCTTGCTAAGTGGACCAGCCTGCTGATCATTTTGACATAAACTGAGAGGCAAAAAAAAAAAAAGGAGAATATATATATATTCGATATATAGGCATTAGCACGACTGCACCAGGCGCCCATCTGATATAAGATTTACATCAAGAAAACTATGGATTGAATATCAACAAAATATTTGGTCTATTTCCTTATTGCTGAATACACTTTACAAGATTTTAGCAATGCAATTCAGTGCTCCAATATTGCTCTGTTTGGCTAGTGCTTTCCAAACTTTTAGATTGTAAAGTGAACAAGTTTTTAATTAGCAATGCACTTCAGCTCCCCTCTAAATTTTCTTTTCCTTTTTTTTTTTTTTTGGGGTTTTGCTAAGTGGCGCCGTTGGTCGAAGTTAGCGGATGGTGGTAAAAAGTGGTGGGACAACCATTTTTTTCTTAATTCAAAGATTACTACTTTTAATTATTATTATTATTATTTTATTATAATTTATAATAAAAATAATAATTAATAATAATTAAAAAAATAAAGAATTGAATTTTAATTAAAATTGGTTTTGGGTACTTTCACAATAAGAAATGACATTTTTGCACTTAGTTTTTAATTAAAAGGTATTTTTCAAAACCCCAATTGAAAAAGTGGTTTTTGTGGGTAATTATATTTGCACCACATTTTTGTTTGGTGCACCTTATTTTATTTCCAAATAAAGTTCCTAAAGTTTAACTATTGTTTAAAATATGCCCTTAACTTTTTTCTTCGTTTGATTATTATCTTTTACTTGCCATTTTTAATAGATTTTACGTTTGTTAATAATTTCATCTAAGAATTTCTTTATCCCCTCATCAGAAAATGTACAAACTGCAAACAATTTTATATAAGTAAATAACGATGTCAAAACTTTGTCGTCATATTAATCATATAATATTTTAATATAAATCATACACAAGGATAATTTATGTTATTATTAAAAAATTAATTGTAAAAAATGCTATAAAAAAGTTGAGGACAAAATTATAATATTAAATAAAGGTGAAGACCTTTTTAGTGCAATTAAATTGTGGTGCACCAAATAATTTTTGTTGTGAAAATATAACTAGCCTTATCTAAAGAACCCAATTCTAAGATAAGTAATGCTACACTTCCCCGTTGGTTTACTAATCAGTTCACCGGTTTACAATTTTAAGACTAAAATATCTAAAGAACAAATTATTTAAATGTCTTAATTGACAGTTTTACATTCTTATTAATACATAACCGGTGAACGAATTGGTGAACTAATATGGAAGTTTATTATTATTCTTCGAAGATAGTTGTACAAAGTTATAAATAAATAGTTTCAAAAAGTCTTTAATGAAAGTTTATACAAGCTTGCTCAAGATTTCAGAATTGCTGATAATTTCACAAAATTTACTTCATATATTCTACAAAACCGATAAAGACATCCACCTATAAAAAGGAAAACCTATAGAAATTTTCACAAGTTCCAAATGAATACACAACATTAGTTTCTCGAATGAATTCATTATCAACATTTAAAATTTCTAACTTTTACTTTCATTTGTATATTTTACTTTAGTATAATATTTTCCTAACTTCTTGAAATTTTATCATATAAAACTATATTGCATGTGTAAACTACATTGAAAATGTCAATATATATATATTTTTTTTTTGGTGGCTAATTTTTCTCATTTGTACATTTTGCCTCAGGGTGCCAAAATTTCAGATCCGGTGCTGAGTAGATGAAACCTTAATTTCAACCTCATCTATTTATAGGCCTCTTACTAACTCTCAAGAAGACAGAGATAGTACAAGGAGGGCAATTTATTTTAATATGGGATGGTATGTATGACGGGCAAAATTCATATAGAGAGAGAGAGAGAGAGCATATTATTCAAATAGGGCAATTAATTTTAACATCATTAGTTGTTGCGGGATTCAGACAAAGCATTTTCTAGGAGGTCAAGACGAGACTCGTCAAAATTGGAAAATTTAAATGTGAGGCCTTGACGGTAGTGGTGTTCATCTAATTGTTGAAAATTAGTAAGAGATTTCGCTCACGCCATAGAATTTCTTCTCGACTCCCATAACAATGAAAATATGTTTTAACTGAGCAATCTTTAAATTCACTAGAAACGAGACATGGTTGGTTAGCATCTCAGCAAAAATGCATCCAACTCACCAAGCATCAACTGCAGCAAAGTGTGTCTCAATTAATCCAAGCAGAATTTCTGGTGCCTTATAATCAAGAGTCCCTACCTAGTGCTTAAGTGCATGGCACGACCCGTCCTAAATCACCCTAGTCACCCCGAATATTTAATGCGTCAATGATGTACGCTGAGTAAATAAAATAATAAAATAGTCATGATCATAGTACTTTTAAAAGAGAAAAGTGCAGTGGGACCAAATGAAATGTAATCGTAAAGTAAAAATCAGATAAAAATAAAAATGTAGGTGTGGCACGAGATCAATCGGTAGGCTTCCCATGGTTGCCCAGGTGGGTCATCTGTGCATGCGCCCGCATGGCGGACCAGAATGCAACCAGAAGCGAGCAAACTCTTTCATGTGGCTGCACGTGTGTCTTGTGTCGCCTCATGGCCCGTACACGGACGATTTTTCCTATTTTTCTAGTTCTCTTAGAATTTTTTTTACGATTAAACTTTTACATGAGTTTTTCTTCATTCTTAGGGGTTTTAAAACCTTATTAAAGAAAGTCTAGCCTAGCATTCAAAAGACACGCCATACACCTCCATACCAGTGTTCTAAAAAGTGCGCGCCCCTTCCCGCCTCGCTTATGAAGTAAATGGTGAAAAAAGCGGTCAACAGTTTTTGTTGACCGCCTAGGCGGGATTAAGCGCGCCTAGGCGTGATTAAGCGTGCTTAGGCGGTCAACAAAAACCGTTGACCGCTATTCTTTTTTTTTTCAATGTTGAACATTTGGGCCATTTATTTCCTAATGGTCAAGACTCTAAGTAATGACATTGAGGCATTTTTTTTGTTTTGAGCCATTTCTCGGGGTGTATAATACTTAAACCTCATCTATAAAGTAAGACTATTCCACCTTTTGCCTTTTTAAAATATTAAATTATATAATATCTCTTAAAATTATAATGTAGATATAATATTTATGCTTTTAGATGTGTTTTTCAGTTTAGGATACATTAATTTAAATATTTAACAGCTTTAGATTGATTAAAAATTAAAAAAATAAAAAAAATTGAAAATCGCTTTTTAACTCTTAAGCGCTGCCTAGGCACGCTTAAGCTTGAAAAGCTTGAAGCTTCAGGTTGCCGCTTTTCCACGCTTCACGCTTTTTAGAACACTTCTCTATGTACATTAATTCATACACATTGAATTACTTAGTTTCTTTAAGATTTTTGTTGGAGTTTGGCTCAGTTATTGGCGAGAAGCTTTGGTTCGCTGTGTGGGCTCATGAGTTGTCTGTGCGCCCGCACAGATCACCCGCCTGGGCTGCCTCCTTCTGGCCTCAGTGCGACCGCACAGGTTATTATTATTTTTTTTTATTTTGCGTCTTTCTTTTCCTTCTTTCTTTTGGCCCTTCAAGTTTCGTTTCTTCGAATTCTTGGCCCCCAAGCTCCATAATGCTTGTGAAACATGTCCAAAATTCATCTTTTGAGTTATCCCTTCTTCCTATAACAGGTAGACATATCAAACATAAATAACCATTTTAAACTATTAAAACACAATAAATCACTAATATGGAGCGATTAAATAGTATAATTAAACACCTATCATAATTGTAAAGTAAAAATGAGATAAAAATAAAAACGTAGGTGTGGCACGAGATCAATCGGTAAGCTCCCGAAGGTTGCCAAGACTTCAATACTACCGGTTAAGAAAGTCAATTTAAAATACATGAGCCGGTACACTTAGTGACTAGAGGATTTGAAGATAGTTTTGCTTTCTCTTTCATAGAATTAAATAAAACACTATGTTCATTTCATTAAACAATCAATGATAATGTAACTTCATAATATCAGTGAGATATACAAAAAGATCAACACGCAATAATATCATTTCATCTTTCAAAAAAATCATCTCCACTATGTAATCTCGGAAATGAACATGCAACATAATGAGAAATTACACAAAAAAGTACCCCTGAAACTGATTTCTAATCTGATCATACACGTGCAGAGTATCATATACTTCTATACCATCCCTACGTCCCGCTCCATGAACGGCAACCTCGAAACGGGCCATGGGCCTCCTCCTTAGCGGCCAATAGCACCCTTCGGTGACGGAGTGTCAATTCGTTGTTCACTGAGAAATTTTGCATGTGTGTATATGTGGTATACATATTCAAACTACAAGCACTTCACATGCATGTCATATATTCACGCATGCATAATATGCTTGCATGTAAGCACATAAAATAAAATTTCTAGTTTTTCATTTCCTATTAGAAATTTAGGCCAATTTCCTGATTATACCAGCACGATTATTGTTTAAAAAATTTTATGAGAACAACAACGACAACAATAATGAAGACAAATTTTGCGCTAACAACCGAATATAGAATATCAATCTACCACCCACAAAACCAAGTATTAGAAAGAGAAATTAAATGTAGTTTACTACACTTAATTTTCTATATATCTTTTGAACAATCTCAAATAGAATTACAAAACTTTCATGATCATGATACTAGGCTAAACAATTTCCCCTAAACTCACATCTAGACAAAGTGGAAACAAATTTAACGGGCCAAATCATTTCACTATTTGATAGATTGAGTTTTTTTTTTTTGAGTAAACAAATATTTCATTAAGGAAATTTAACTGATGTTCAAATACAGCGAAAGAAAATGAGGAATACTAATCAAACCAAATGTTATCAAATGGCGAAGAAATCGCAAATTGTGCGAGTGCATGAGCAATGAAATTAACCTCCCGTGGAATGTGCTTGCATGTAAAGCATCCGACTATACCCATGAGATGACGAATGTGGTGGTAAAGAGGGGACAAAAAACACATCGACTCCGGTTTTGCTATGCCATGCACGATACCGAGAGCATCAACTCTCATCTCGCTCACAGCCACACCCTTTTCCATGGATAACCGAACCCCCAACCTACATGCAAGAGCCTCCGCTTCTTCTACTGAGCACACCCTGACGAGATGAATTGCGAACGCCCCAATTATGACCTGCTCCTTCATTAAAACTCCTCCCAACCCTACCGCACCCCATACCGACAGCCACATCCGTAGCCAAAATGGCACCATCATGAATCGGGTTTTCCAGAGGCAGAACAAACATCCTACCCCCACTAGCTGCCGGCTGCCTTTGTGTGCGACTGTCCTTTCTATGCTCATCACGGTAAGCATGTAAATAATGTAAGCTTCGATCGCACACGTCCTCCGAACTCTCCTGCCGTCTCTTGAACATCACTGCATTCCGAGCTTGCCAAATAGCCCATAATAGCATGCACGTGCAGTCCCTCTGCTTCTGACTCAAAACTGTTAGAAACAACAAGTGAATGCAAAGATTACTTTCAACAGAAAGAAAACGAACAAAAAATAAAACAGAACAGAATCACTGACTTGAATATAGATTAAGGCTAGATAAACTATGTCCTATAGCAAAATTTCGCACCTTCTCCTAGTGCTTGTAGTTCAACGAGCGTTTTGCTACTAGGATTCAACAATCTGTTACTTAGAAATCGAGCACTTCGAAATCAGGCCCTGGAGAATATTAAGTGTTTTATTTTCTCTCAAGGGGAATGGACAGAACAGGGAAGAAATTATTCAAAAACAGGATGAATAAATCTGTCGGATTGGTTCCCTTTTATAGACTTCAAAATTTTCGATAGAGTTTTGTTGATCAAACGCAACCCTTCAGACCGGATAGAGTTTTGTTGACAACTCTTGATATCAACCGGATTAACTGAAAACGAAATTTCCATAAATTCGAGATATATAAAAATAAAATAAAAAAAATACATTCTTGGTCAACAAGACCCCAAGGTAATATATATAAATAATAATAGATTCTAATATAATCTATCTTTATTTCTTTTTATTAAGTTTTTACAAAACACATTAATAATATAGTCACAACTTCTTTTCCATTCCAATGTGGGATAGGATACTTCAACACCATATTGATATATAAACATCTAACAAGAACATGTAAAATAGCCGCAACCAAATCACCAATGTCAAGACGTAACAGTGGCTTAATTACCCCCCAATAACCCGCATATTGCCACACTGCCTTCACCCATTTACAAAAGCCAAAAATGTGGCAGTTCGATTCAATTCTCCCACACCAAACACAGCAAAGAGTGTTAGCCATATGATGCTCACCCAAGGTTTTCCCCAGTAGGTACCATTGCCCTTGCTAAGCGCCACACAAAAACCCAAACAGGAAGTAGACTCCATTAGAAGAAAAGTGCCAAACTCGCACATCTTGCTCAGTGCTGTGTCCCAACGGAATAGATAAAATGCAGTCAGCGTCAACAGGCCAAAAGACATCACAAATCATAGTCTCGTTCCAATCACCTTCCACCGTAATGAGATCCTTCACTTTCCGAACCCCAGGAGCAGCCGTAGATAGTGGTCGAAATCGGGTAGATCGGGGCAGCCAAGGATCATTGTAGACGTCAATATTTGCACCCGAACCAACCCGCCACCGAATGCCTTGGTCAATCAGCTCCTTACCCCACATGAAGCTCTTCCAAAGGTATGAAGAGCCCAACCGATCCCTAGCCTCCAGAACCTCACAATGGGGATAGTATTTTGCCTTAAGAACCCTAGCTGCCAAAGAACTAGAATTATCCGTAAGTCTCCAAATTTGCTTGGCAACTAGGGCTTGATTAAAACACACAAAATCTCTAAACCCCAGGCCACCGTGGCTCTTCTTAGTACACATGTCATCCCATTTCACCCAAGCCATTTTCCTCCTCTCACCCTTGACTCTCCACCAAAATCTCAACATTAAGCTCCGAAGGTCATTACACAATTTATGGGGAAACTTAAATAAGCTCATAAGATACATAGGAATAGCTTGGGCCACAGATTTGAGCAATACCTCCTTACCAGCAGAGGAAAGTAAATTTGTCTTCCAACCCAACATCTTCTTCCACACCCGGTCCCAGATATACTCAAAAGCCTTGTTCGTATTCTGCCCAACCACCGAAGGAAGCCCCAGATAGGTATCATGGCTCCTAAACTGTTGTAAACCCAGCCTCGTTACCACTGCCTCCTTAGCATCCACCAGGGTATTCGGACTGAAAGTAATGGCTGTCTTCTCAATATTAACCATCTGCCCTGAAGCTGCACCATAATCCTCCAACACCGCTTGGATATTATTAGTCCCGGACACTGTAGCTTTCGTAAAAATGATTGAGTCGTCCATGAAGAAAAGGTGATTTATCTTTGGTGCTCCTCTGCAAAACTTAAGCCCTTGAATCCGGCCTTCCTGCTCAGCCACCCAAAGTGCACCTGAAAAACTTTCTGCACACAATAGGAACAAATATGGAGATAACGAACAACCTTGCCTAAGCCCACTGCTAGGATGTACCCTCCCACAATACTCTTATAGTCATATGAACAACCTATTTCACGTACCAACTCACAACCCAAGTAATACAAGGAAAATAACCTACCACCCATAATTTTCTACCCTTTGAACAATTCTAGGAATTTTTACAAGAAAATTCTAAGATGCTACAGGCCTCAACAATTTTTCCTACTCTCATGCCTACACAAAGAAAATAAATGATGCCAATTTATAAGAGTAATAATCAAGCAACAGTTTTACTAGTAAAGAACTTACCAGACTTAGACCTCGAGTATTAATTTAACCTGTTGTCTTGATGAAGAAAAGTTGGACACAATTTTCCTCTTACAGAATTTACTACCGCGCCCTTTCACTTTCAATTAATTTTTATCCACAACCAAAAATCTCCAAGCTCACTTAATTTGCTCAATCATTATTCATTAATTCGTCGTATACTCTAGGTATAAAATTTTTTTTTTTACTAATTAGGGAAAATATATTCATAAGTAAATGAATTTATTTCAAAAAGTAAAAAAAAAAAAAAAACCATTTGAAGTTTTGATATTATAAAATTATTGTATACTTAATATACATGAGTAGAACGCGGACAATGGTCTCGTAAAAGAATTCATATTCAATGAATTTGTATATTTAAAGAGTGTACATAATAATTTCCTTAGTAATTTTCTGATACTCACAGTGACTTCGATGATTACACTTAACGTCATATTTAGTGTGAATGTATGCACATGTTGGGTAATGGAAAGATAGAAAAGTACCCCCCCCCTCTGAAGTTGCGGGACCATTTTGTCGAGTTAGGGACGGTCTCTACCCATCTAATTCTGTGCTCTTTACTATGGGTAATATTTAAATCTTTTTTCCGCAAACACTTTGACCGGGCCCTCAGTAGAATTTTCCATTTTTATTTCATGTGATGAATTTATATACACTCGCATGGGATATTGAGTAGTATTACGGCACTGACCATGAATGTTAGAAAAATTTTATTAGTTTTGTTCATTTTTTGTCCTCTATATATATAATGGTTTCCAATTGAGTTGCTATTTAATTCTAGAATTAATTCCATGTGAGTCATACTAAAAATGATAAAAAGAAGTGGTCAAAAATGTGGCCAAACCATATAAAAAGTGCTCACAACTTTTGAAATGATTGTACACGTACCCTGTGTGAAGATTACTAAGGGGGACGTTTTTGAGAGAGAGTCTCTGAAAAAAGTCACAACTTTATCATCATTTGAAGATGGTTTTGGATTGTGTACATACTCACAGTGGGAACGAGCACATAATTAAATTTAAAACTCACAACTTATAAATATATATATATATATATATATAAATGAAAATTTTCTAACACTCACGGAGAGTATAACTACACTTGTCGTCTCATGTGAATACATGTATACATCTCATGTGAAATTAAAATTTTACGTGACATGCATACATACACTCATATGGGATCATAGCCGGTCTCAGGTAGTGTAATTATAACCATAACTATAGAAATCAAATTGCTATCCAAAATGATAAAAAGAAGTGGACAAAAATGGTTTCACCGGCTAAATAAGTGCTTACAATTTCTAGAAATGATGCTAGCCTTAGGCATGGTTTGACTAGATATATGATTTAAAAAGAGCTAAAACGAACTAAGAATAAGTGGTCTTATAAAAAATAACCATTAATTTATTTTGTAATACTAAAATCAAACGAAAGCTAAACCGTTGTTGTTTTGGTTAATTAGGTTTACATAACAATATATTTTTCACAACTCAAAACATACTACATGATTTAATCATGGGATCGTGACTCTACTTTATGGTTTGTGTTATACAGTGATGATTAAGATCTAAAGATGGAGTAGGAGAGGAAAAGTACCTAGTTTTCAATTTTATTTTTTTTTCTTTATTTAAGAAACTTGACTCGAGAATTAAGTTAAACAAATCAGAAACCAAATGTTTTATGCTAGTTATGGATTTATCGTTGGTTTTGAGATGAAAAATATAACCAAAATTAACTAAATGGTTATTGGTTTTACCAATTATAGCTGCTTGAAATTTAGAAAAATTGAATTAAATCGGACTGCACAGCTCGGTTATGGTTTGATTAGGTCGGTTATGATTATTTGGCCCACTCATAGTTTAGTGAAAAAAATCACAAGTTTTTTATTTGAAGATGGGATTGGATTGTGTACATATGCAAACACCGCAGTCATTCGTGTTGGGAATTAAGGCAAATTCCCGATTACACCTGTAGGACTGTTGTTAAATGAATTTAATTGAGACAAGGGAAAATAAAAAAAAAAGCAAATTTAACGGACTGTCAAAACTGTCCACTATATGATTAAAGTCGCTACAACCATATAAAATTTTCACTCGCCAAAAACCCATCCCCCAAGTATAATAAGAAAAATATAACAAGTTTTACCGCATCTACCAATTTCTACCATTTGCCCAACCTGCGAAGAATTAAAGAAATCCCAAGACGCTAAACTATTATTTTTCTTTGCAAGACTCTTTGACCCGACTCAAGTGGCACCCTGAGTTTTACCACACCTAATTTTTTACCATTTGAACAAATCACAAAGAGTTACAAGAAAACTCTTTAAGGTACTAGACTCACTAATTTTTCTCTCAACTCACTTATACCACTTGTGTATAAAAGATGAGGAAAACACATCTATTTATAGTCTTCGTTGACTTGGAAGACAAGTCAGTTCTTTCTATGATTTGGATTCCTTTTCCTCTAAGGATTCTTCTTCTTTACTTTTCCTTTTCAACTTTGGATTATTTTTGGCAACAAACTCAACAATTCGTACACGACATCATGTAATCCCATTTCCATTGAGCCATTTGTGCGTGGTGATTTTGAATGTAAAACCGCAAAAATTAGACATTATATGTAATATGTTTTGGTTTCGACCATTTATCTTGGATCGCGTTCATTTTTCAAATGATGATAGTTGCTCTGCTAAAAAGTACAAATAATGTTTTATTTGGATAGAAGATTCATTTAGCGCGCCATTTGACTAGCGAGTGCAAGCTTTACAGGGTGTTTGGCAACTACCCGATATTATAATCTGGATTATAATCTGCCACACAGCATCATTTTATCGGTTTCACTTTTTTCAAAAAATCAAAAAGTAAAAGTCAAGCCGCAATTGTTTATTTTTTACAAAAAAAACTAATAAAGTGATGCCACGTAGTAGATTATGATTCAGATTATAATCCGAATCCTAGCCAAACACTCTGTAAGTGTATGTTCCATATATCTCGCATTTGAATGCTTCGTATTGTTGAAACTCATGGAACCAATTAAAGTTCTCAGGGTTGTATACTCCATATGTTGGACAGTTCATGCCATAAAATGAAGAATGGTTTCTCTTCTTCATTTTTCGTATTTATTTAGTTATTTTTATTATTATCTATTTATTATTATTATTATTTTTTTTTGGAGGGGAAAAACATTGCAAAAGATTTGGTGTGGATTTTATCCCTCCATCTAATCTCTAGGGGGGGGGGGGGGTGGAATCTCCAACCCATATATTGATAGAAAACTTTCTCGTATCTATTTTTATCTTAAAAACTAGGGTTATATCAAGGGATTAATTAAACGGGTCATCTTATTATGATTTTGTTTTATTTATTTATTTATTTTTGGTATATGGTGCAATGACTTTATTTAGAAACACATCGCATTAATGTAATGGGTAAATTTCACATATCGTCCCCAACTTTTGCATTTAGAATCGTCTGGGTTCCTAACCATTTTTTAGCTCGTTGAGTCCTCAACCTTTCATAATTGCACACAAAAGGCCCCTCCTAATAGAATTCGTCTAAATTTCTGTTAAGTGGTAGATGAAATTACCTTTATACCCTCACTTTTAAATTTTAAAAAAAAGAATTTAAAAATTAAAAAAATAAAAATAAAAATGGGAAAATACCCCACCCCACCAGCAATCTCTTCTGCTGCTGGAAATGGCAGCACTTAGCCGCCAGAATGCTGCCATTTCCGGCAACTTCTCCCCCCTTTAATCTACCGGAAATGACAGAGATTGGAGGGGAGGGGGGAGACTCCCCCCATAACCCATTTTCCTGCCATTTTCTATCCCCCCATTCTTCTGCCAGAAATGACAGAACCCCCATTTTTCTACCATTTCTGGAGCTAGAAGTTGCCGGAAATGGCAATGAGAGGGGGGACTCCCCCCTTTCAGTTTCATTTTTTTTCATTTTTTATTTTTATATATTTTTAAAATTTTTAAATTCCTTTTGCCTTTTTAAAATTTAAAGGGTAAGGGTATTGAGGTAATTTGGCCAATGAGTTAACGGAATTTTGGATGGATTCCCTCAAGAGGGACATTTTGTGAGTATTTATGAATGGTTGAGGACCCAACACACTAAAAAAAAGGTTAGGGACCCAAGCGATTTTAAGTGCAAAGGCTAGGGACCTTTTGTTAAATTTACCCTAATGTAAATGAAATTAAGCCATATAAGATAAAGAGTATGTTACGGAAAGGAATGATAATATGCAACACATTTGTTTTAACTAGGAAATGATGGAACATGGAGAAAAACCCACGAGTAGAGACCATAGAAAATTCCACTTTATCAATGTTGATTGTAATTTTTTGTATCTTACAGTACCACGAAACCCCGTTAGATAAATATGAGATATTTTACGCTGTGATCAGGTCCCTTCTTAGACATTTTGCATAAGTTTAGGGACCAATGAATCAATTTTTAATCAGAATTTCCCTATAAATAGACCATCCTAAGCTACTCGAATATGCGCTCGTCAATCTTCATTTATTTGTAGCAATGAGTACCCAAAACAACATACAGATGAAAACCAATGGCAATCCAAACAGTTCGGAGAAGAAAACCAATGATAACGCAAACAGTTACTTGGACGTTCAAATACCTCCTCCTGATGTCAAGCGCTCTGATTTTCCAGAAGATTTTATATTCGACACTGCAACATCAACTCTCCAGGCATGTTTGAATATATACTTTATTAAATGTTTTATTAAATATGACTATCTTTAAATACTTTATATTTTAAATTCATATTCTATTCAATTACTGTAGCACTTCAAATGTTATACGTATGACAATCTCTAAGATTGTAAATTTTGGACTCCTTGTGTTCTATACTGTAGCACTTTGTAAGTTTTTAACTTTTCCAATCACTCATTCAATTGAACTATTGACATGTTTGGCTTGTGAGATCGAAGGGGGACAGGAAGGTTGCAAAGGCATTAGTATTTGGGATGCTTACACGAAGACTCATCCTGGTACTAAACTGTCTAGTACTATTAAGGGAGACGTGTGCTCTTCCGATCTAACATTGAGTAAAATAATGTCAACAACTATGAGTTTAGCTTACTTATCTTAATAAGGTCGTTGTTTTAATTAGACAGACTCCAGAATTCTAATATGATAGATGAGCCAATTAAACTAAAACAAGTAAGTAATCCAATTAAGACTAAAAAAATGAGCTTATAAATTTCTAGATTGGTTTGCTCCAACAAATCACTATTTTGCAGGTCACATTAACTAGAGATAATACCTTACGATGTGGTCACAAATTTTATATCTGATCTCTGATTAAGCATATCTTTATTTTGATTGGTAGATGCCATTCGCGACCATAGCAGCGGGAGTGTTGCTATTGACCACTATCATATGTTCCGGGTAATTATTAGCAATTTTGACCATTCCGTTTTTTCCTACAAGCTGTACAGGACTAATTTTTAATAATATATATATTGCAGGAAGATGTGAAAGTGATGAAGAAATTGGGTTTGAAATCCTATAGATTTTCAATTTCGTGGACTAGAATCCTGCCAAGTATGGACAGCATATCAATTACATACACAGAGATATATATATATATATATATATACACATTGTATTCTGTTGAATTAATGTGCTCATTGTGGGGGTGAGGTCACAATACGCGTATGTTGTTTTATATATAACATTCATGGATTGTGCACTAACACTTTTGTCAATGTCAACAAGAGACCAGAACCTACTGTTATTAAATTTTTATATCCATTTAAGTTGTATTTGCTTCTAATCCAGGTGGTAGAATTTCTGGTGGCATATGTGAAGATGGAATTCACTTCTATAATAATCTCATTGATGAACTTGTGGCAGCAGGTTAGACTCGATCGTACAATGTCTTCGATTTATTTATTTTTTCTGGTGGCATATGTGAAGATGGAATTCACTTCTATAACAATCTCATAGATGAACTTGTGGCAGCAGGTTAGACTCGATCATACAATGTCTTCTATTTATTTATTTTTTTTTTGGTTTTTTTTTTTTTTTGGGGGTGGGGAGGGGAAGGGGGGGGCTTACGTAAAAAAAAAATTATTATTATTATTATAATTATTATTATATGGAGCCCATATATGGAGTTTGACTGCCAATAGAAAACAGGCGGTCGGATTCCATACATAGAATACGATCTGACTCCATGGGAAATAGCCCACTACTATTTCTTATTTATTTATTATTAATTCTTATTCATCTCAATTTGTGGTGCTGGATGGGGGCAGAGATTGAGCCCTATGCCATTCTCTTTCATTGGGATACTCCCCAGTGCCTAGAAGATGAATACGGAGGCTTCCTAGATGAGAAAATTGTGTAAGTGCATAATCTTTGTCTTGTATCATCTGGCACAATTTCTCAAAAATGTTTAAAAGATATATGTTCGCAATATACGATATATATAGGCAAGATTTTCTTGAATTTGCTGAGATTTGCTTCTCGGAATTTGGTGATCGAGTAAAATTGTGGATCACGCTAAACGAGCCATGGTCATATTGTCGTGGTCGATATGTGACTGGCAAGTACCCACCAAATCACATTGGAAAAGAGAAATTGTAGCATGTTGAATTGTCAATATATTGATAATAATATAGCTAGTACATGATGAGAACCCCTTAGTGTACAAGCATAAATAATTTTGCCTAGCACATTTGAAAGATTCCAAGATATATCACAATATCTCACTTTTTGTTTCAAATAGAAGCACTTCAAAATCTCAAATACCATTTCAACATTATTTAATATCAAAGCGCTTATAAGCAATTCACCAAAATCAAGCAATTTAAGCAAAATTTTGTAAGATTTCACATGTTGTCCCCAACCTTTGGGGTTAGTATCGGCTAGGTCCCTAACCTTTTTCCAAAGTGCTGGATCCTCAACCTTTCATTAAGTTGCACAGAAGATCCTTTTAACGGTTTCGTCGACTTTTCCGTTAAATCTTCAACCAAATTACCGTTACACCCTTATCTTTTTTAAATAAAAGACAAAAGCTTTTAAAATTTTAAAAAATACTACAAAAAAAAAAAAAAAAAAAAAAGAATGGGGGAGGAGGGTTCTCTGTTGGAAAATGGCAGCTCACAAGGGGGGTCTTCCCCCCGCATTTGACTGCCAGCCCGAAACGACAGTCAACTGTGGGGAGAGACCCCCCTCTCTGAGCTGCCGGACAGTAGCTCACAGAGGAGGGGGGTCTCTCCCCTCTATTTTTGTTTTTTTTTTTTAAATTTTTGTATTATTTTTTTATATTTTGAAAGCTCTTTTTTATTTAAAAAAGATAAGGTGTAATGGTAATTTGGTTGAAGATTTAACGAAAAAGTCAACGGAAACCGTTAAAAGGACTTTCTATGTAACTTAATGAAAGGTAGAGGACTCAGCGCACTGAAAAAAAAGGTTAGAAACTCAGCCGATACTAATCCAAAGGTTATGGAAGATATGTGAAATTAACCCCCATATTAATTGTTGCACATTATTAGTTGGTTTCTTTTTGTAAGTACATATATACAAACTGTGTTATAAACAGTACAAATACGTACAGATTTACATCCTACTAAAGCACAATGTGAAGAAGTATACAACAAACATAAATATTGGAAAAACTGACACAACTCGGGGTCAGTGGGCTTCAAACATGAACCTCTAGATCCCATGTCAGTTGGTTTATTTATTTATTTTTTTTCGTTTTTCATACATATTTTTATGTTAATTAAACTTAGGGTTATATCATGTAACCCTTTGGTGTAGAACATTTGGGTATAGTTAGTCTAAAGAAAATAAGTAAAAGGTGCATGAATGAACGTAACATAATTTTTGAAGATTGCATCATTGAGTGGGTGGGCACCTAGGCACACTAGGTACGATCCCTCCATCCCACATATATTGGTTGGTTTTCATCCCACATGTATCGGTTGGTTATCGATTTTTGGACTCTCTCTCTCTCTCTCTCTCTCTCTATATATATGTATTTCTTTATTGAGAAGATTAAGTTACATTATTTTACTAAGTTAACGAAATTTGATATTTAGTTGTAATAACTATTAATTTTAAATTCTATTCATTCATTAAATGACAGTAAATTAGGAATATAATTAAAAAAAAAGGCATCTTTCCAACACAATTCTTAATCATTGTGAAAAATTGAAATAAGGCTAAATATATGGGAGGAATGAAGAATACAAAGGCCGTTTCACTTAACATTTTCTCATATACAATCTATCCATATCTATATCTATACACACACACACACACACACACACACACTCTAAAGGAGTAAAGTGGTTGATATTTTTTTCCCGCTTTTTGTCTGACTTCTTAAGATATTTGGTGATGTCGTTTCTGATGTTACCTTTTATATATACATTTATTTATTTATTTATTTACTGCATAATTTTGAGATAACTAGCTTTATAAGGAATGCTTACCTTATCCGCGATTTATACCCTCAATTCAATTTCAATTTTGACAATCTGATTGGGGTTAGTGCTTTTTTAATTGGGCATCGTTAGTGTTGTCACTTAAGGCAAAACCTTACTCGAATTAATTACATGATGTTTTGTAATTGATAATTTCAGCTGAGTTGGATTTTTTTCTAGATACACACTTGGACTTAATTTGAAGCTTCGAAAGTATTTGTTTGTTTCAAAAAAAAATGCCCATAGTAATATTTATGATTCGAATTACTGTTTCTTGAATTACTATTTCTTTAATTATGCTAAGAGAGAAGAAAAAACCATCACTAAATTTATTTATATATAAATATATTTAAAATAAAACACATCCATAGCATGTCTGTAAACTAACAAATTTCTAAAAATCTGTATCAGTTAACCTTAATTAGTTGTAAATTTCAATTTTTAATGATTTTTGAAGAAATTTTTATATGGTTATTGCAGTGTAATAAATCAGTTTGAATTTTTTTTTTTTTAAAATCATAGTACTTCAATTTGCTGCTTGTGTAATTAAATTGGAACAAAAATTTCAGTTTGTCTTTTTAAATATGGGATTCCTATATCTGGGGTTGGATTATTGGTTTGAGTGATGGACCGCAGGTTGATGCAGTTGTATTGTAATAGTTGTTCAATAATTTCTATTAAACATTTTAATTTTATTTAATCGCCTCAATTAATTTTTATTTATGTAGAATTAACTGGTGCAAAAAAATATTACCAACAAACAAATCAAAAATTTGTTATTATTAGTTTTAAAGTTCCCGTGCAACGCACGTGTGAGAATTCTAGTTGTATTAAGGATGTTGTATTTAATTAAGACTTTTATAAACATTTTAAGACTTTGGAAATCTTGACTATTTAATTGAGACTTTTAAAGTCTTCCTAAAAGTCATGATGTATTTAATTGAGACTTTTAAAGACATTTTAAAAGTCTTTAAAAGTCTCAAGGTATTTAATTGAGACTTTTTTAAAGTTTAAAAAAGTCACAAGGTATTCAAATTGTACAAGACTTTTTAGGATTTCTTCATAATCTAGACATTTTAAGGCTGTTAGGACAAAATATAACTAGCAAATCACATTACAAAATCTGTCACGCCCCCGCTAATTTTACAATATTTTCGAATACCTTATATCAGTTAATAAACTCCGTAGCGGAAGCTTCAATGTAAATAGTGGAGACGAGACGTACAAAACAAATAAATAGCTTTAGACTTAACAAAGCTAATTACTTAAACTAACAAGTTGTTATATTTTAAAGAATTATTGCAACTCGGTTTCTCAATAAAATGCAAGGAACTCAACAAGTTATATCAATAGGTATTTTTTATTGATTGCCAAAACGAGCAAAATTAATCTTTTTTAGAGAATTTATTTGAAAGTTATTATACTAGAAGGTAAGTTTCCAATATTATATAAAATTAGAAATACATTTAGAGAGAGGTGGACATATTTGTTAATACAAAATGAATTAAATTCATAATATTTTAAAAGACAGGTTGTCACTACATGCAAAACTCTACTCCCTTCATGAGCATGCTCCAACCCATGGCTTGCCTTACTTTTCAATTGTCATATCTTTAATTATGTACAAAATTGTAGAAAAGAGGGAATGAGTACGAAGTACTCAGTGAGTAATAAAACCCTTTGATTCACCTTTTATAGAAATATTTATTTTCAAGAAAACCATTCAATGCACAAAGTTTTTCAATACACAAATGGGCCCTATCACTAGTTGAACTACTACCGGTGGTGCGCGCAAGATTCATAACAATTCAATATCAATTTAATCAATCATGGTCATGTACAATTAAGTGGATCCCCAGTTGACCCCTACTGGAATTCCAATTCAAAACAAACACCACACTAATCTTCCATATCCCGGGATCATTGAATAAGTCATAGTGTAGAAACAATTCAAAGTAATTCAACACAAAATGGATAAAGCATCAACTAGTGATTCAAATGCGATAATCAATCTTTCTTTCCTAATGCATCAAAATCTATGTTTGTCTCATGGAACACTTCAATCAAAACCAAGCTTATTGTATCAAAACGTCATAAATGCAAAAAGATAATCAAAGAAGTAGTTACTCACCTCAACTATTCTTCGAATAAATCACGTGAAAATCTATCCTTAAAGCCTTGATATTCTTCAATTAAAGCTATTTTTTAAGCTATAATCCTTCAATATATGGAAAGGGACCTTTTTAAAGTGTAATGGGGGTGTTTTGGTGGGTTTTTATTGGTTTTCTCCTTCCCTTGGCCATGTTAGACGAATTTTGGGATCTTGAGGGAGAAAGGGGATGGTTTGGGAGTTTTGGGAACTTGAGGACCCAAAGGCCCTTTTTATAATAATTGAAATTTAATTGTTTTTAATAAATTTTGAGTTCCGCCAACTGAATTGTGACACGTGGGGCAACATATACGGCACACTTGCGGGAAATTGTCTGAGAAGCCCTTTCACTTTGCACTATCTTTCAATTAAGTCACTGTACTTTAGTTTATATCAATTAAGGACCAAATTCTTTCTCTAGCGTCAATTGAGTAACAATGTTTTAATTTTCTAATACAATTCAAAAATTCTTACAATGATATTCAAGTAATTCTTGTGACATTTCAAAAGGTTATTTGATCATTGTCAAAATAACGTTTATATTATTAATAGCAAACTCATGTGGTTATACAATATAGCTATTACATTGTCAATAGCATGGTTAATTCATCATTGTCAATATATTGTCAATCATTATCAATACAATGTTAACTGTTAATTTCTAATTCCAATTCATTCCCCAAATACCGATCACGTTACCAATGATCATGTTCTAATTCTTAACATTCATTTTAGTAATAATATTGAAATTCAATGCAATCTCATTATTATATTCTAATTCTTGACAATCTTGTAGCAATTCAAATATAATCACATTGTCATATTTCAATTTTCTTCATTCAATTGAATGGAAAACTTGCAACTTTTCAATTTGATATGATTACACTGTCACATTCTACTTTTTGATGTTCAATTGAGCCATAATCGTGAAATCCTTGAAATTGAAGTAGTTTTTCCATCATCATCCAAATATTATCATTTTGCTTAATTCATTGTTAAAATTTTACGGGGTGTTACAAAATCCCATCTACAATCATGAGATTTGAGAAAAACCACAAAAGACGAAGTAAAGAGAGAAGAAATGCAACTTTGGTTCTTCAAAATAAGGTTTCAAGTGTTAATTGATTTTTTTCTTTCTTCATAAGGTCCTATATTTCGTATCCTTGTAATAGTATAATGGATTATAATTTTTTATTATTATTTTATATCATCTTTGTTCCATATCACTATTCATGAAACCTCAAAGTATTGTTACAAAGTTGTGGAGTAGAGTTTGTGGAGGCAAAATACCCTTCCAGTTAGGGTTTTGAGGCAAACTGAATTTTATAATAAATCATCATTTTTTTAAAGAAATAATACAAAAGTCTTGATATGTTCTAAAAAGTCTTCAACGAAAGTTTAGAAAAGTCTTAAATGAAAATCCACAAAAGTCTAGATATACTTTCCTCGACTCCCAACAAATCCATAAAAATCAAATCAAATATGATAAAATCCACAAAAGTCCCATATTTTAAAAAGTCTTTAAAAGTCTTGAGAAGTCTCAATTGAATACACCCCCGTAAGTGGATTAAGGGGATATATAAAAATGATTTATTTATTTAGAAACACATTAAAAGAATATTATTTTCTTTAAAACTTAAAAAAAAAAATTGTTCGCTTTATTCCCCTGACCTGATACCACCTATCGTCTATGTAACAACTTATATTCCTTCCGTCTCAATTATTTGATCCATTTTAGCTTTTCACAATGTTTAAAAATCTTGTTGACAAAGTAAATTTTGTAAGTCCTATTCATAATTTGTCCTTATTTTATGATTAATTTTTAAATTAATAAATAGTTATAATTATAATATTCAATAAAGCTATACTTGTAAACTAATATAAAATAAACTCTTTAATATATAAATGAGACTATATAACTGAGTCAAACAAAAAAGAAAAGATGAACTATATAAATGTGACGGATGGGGTATTTAAATTTTTATCTCGTCTAATCGAGAATATCAAACTTCCCAAGGAGTTTGAAATACTGATTTTCTTAATACTTTCTGTACATTTTAATCATTATGAATGTTTACATAGTGGGATTTTGGCCATTCTCAGTCATGAGGATTTTGGCCATTCTCAGTCATGAGGATTTTGGCCATTCTCAGTCATGAGTTTAGGTACCCAGGAAGAAATTTTTTAATAACTATTCCCTATAAATAGACCATCTTAAACTACTCCAATATTGTGCTCTCATTCTATACTAATTTGTAGCAATGAGTACCCAAAACAACTCAGAGATGATTATCAGTCGCCATGAAGAGTCACACAGTAGTTATCTAATAAGTTATGAGATGGCCTCGAATATAGTATTTCCTACTGAAGAAGTTAAGCGCTCTGATTTTTCATAAGACTTTATATTTAGCGCTCATGCATGTGATGAAAATAGCTTTGAATGTTATACGTACGACTATCTCAAAGATTTTTATATTTGAGATTTGTATTTTGATCAATAGGGTTTTGAAAGTTTAGCTCTTCCAACCACTCATCATTCAACTAGATTTTGGATGTGTTCAGTTTGTACACAGATTGAAGGGGGATGGGAAGAAGTAGGCAAAGGAGAGAGTACTTGGGATAAATTCACAACTGTTAATCCTGGTGTCTTTTCTCTCTTGTTTTCCATCTAATATAAGGGATCATACGCTCTCAAGTACTAATGTGCCCATTATTGTTAAAGGATAAATCCCATTTCAAATAAATTTGGCCTTATAACGTGGAGTTCCAAATTCTAATATGATGGAAAGCCCACTAGATTGAGATGAGCAAGCAGATTAATTCAGACAAAAAAAATGAGCTCATGAATTTCAAGATTGGTCTCTTACAATAAGTCGCTATTTCGTGGCCAATAACTATTAGCTAAATATATGGGAGCTATAGGCTACTCTTGTATAATCTTCTTAATAATGGTTACCTTTTAAGCTAGATCCCCATATTTGATTGGCAGGTGCCATTGCTGATGGTAACAACGGGTGTATTGCTATCGATCACTATCATCGGTTCGGAGTAGGTATCAGCAATTATTGCCTTATAGTCATTGATTGTAACATAATAATGTTGCTGGAAGATGTGAAAGTGATGAAGAAGATGGGTATAAAATCCTATAGATTTTCAATTGCATGGACTAGAATCTTCCCGAGTATGGACAATTACCAATTCTCTTTTATATATATGTGTGTATATATATATATATATATATAAATTATTGTTGAATTTGATTGCTTATTTCTTGCATGTGGTGGGCATTATTAATGTGCTCACTTCGGCTTAGGTGACAATTTGTATACAATAAAGTTAGCATATGCCTCCCTAATTAGCTTAATATTTGTCGTCGAAATTACTTCTATTGTGCTTAGGGTTTTCCCTTCGTCTTTCAGCAAGGTGCAACAGTGAAGGCTTACTACATATGGTCGTTATTTGAGAATTTTGAATGGATAGAGGGATACACAGTATGGTTTGGCATTCTTTTTGCCTAAAGATACACAGAACGATTGCCAAAAGACTCTGCGATATGGTGGCAGAATTTCCTTACCGACACCAAGAAGCCATTGAAGAAAGAAAATGAAAGAGATCGGAAGAGCGCCATAAAAGGATGATTAGAAATAGCTAATATTACTTTGTTAATATCATATATTCTCGTTTCGAACAATTAATGCATGTTTGCGTGCAGCTCTTCCTTTTATATTCTACGTTTACTTTTCATTTTCTTGTAATTTCGAACATCCATGTTTCAACTTGTACTCATTCAGTTCTTATGTTGCTTGTTTGTTTGTTCTAATCCGCGAAATAAAAGATCTGAGATGGGGTGTCTTCTTCCCCTTTTTTTAATTGTTATTAGCTCTTGTTGTGTCTTATAATTATATACAAGAAATGAGCTCTCATGGGACGACGAACTTAGGACGACATGAAAATCGCACATATATCGTCACATTTATAGGGACGACAAATACTATCGCCTCTATAGATTATCTAAGAGCTTGTTTGATCCTATTTATTTGGGGAATTTATAATGAGGAGACAGGTAGAATGTGTATTGGAAATGTAACGATCTTGAAATATATGGTTGTAATTGAACAGTTGTTAAATTAAATGTCAAATTAGTAGTATGTAAATTTATAAATTGAGAGAATAAAGGGGATCAAACAAGCTCTAAATTAGGGCCCACATTAGGGCTCAAATTAATTACGGCTATTTTCCATTTTGATTTCATTTTTCTTCCTTATCTCCTTAACTCAGTGCCGCCGCAATGGGGTGCCGCCGCCACCAAACGCTTCTTTTCTTCTTCTCTTCCTTGTTGACAACTATGCCGCCTCTCTTCACCTTCCCGTCGATTTCTCTGGTAAGCTTCTTTCTGTCCCTCTTTTTTCTTTGGATTTCTTTCTGGTTTGATTTCTTCTTTTTGAATTAGTTCTCAACCAGCGCCGAGCCTCTTCTATGTCTTTTTCTCTATGACCATTGTCTTCCGCCGGCACCATCTGCTTTCTACTTTTTTAACCATATGTTCGTACCCTCAGAATTTTTTTTCCTTTTTTCCTGTTTTCCTAATTTAATCAATTTTTGGATCTAATTTCACCAATTATTATGATTTTTCTATTCATGACTAAAGTTGATTTACAATTTGGGAAATTGGGGGGATCTTCCTTTTCTGTCACTCTAGGGCTTTGATTTGATAGAGTAAAATATTTGGAGGAAAAAGTTGTTTGTAGAAGAAATTTGTCTTGAATGAAAATGAACCTGCGGACGATGGTTTCAGCTAGTTTTATTTAAAATAAAACTTTTAGCTATTGAAATGGATATGCTTAGTTTATTAGGACTGAGATTTTGTCTCAACTTCTTTTGAAATAGGCCATAATGATGGGGCTCAATTATACTATGTAGCAGGTAATTTTAATTGAAAGAAAACTTTCTTCTAAACTTTTGTACCTTTGTTTTGCATGTGAGACAACAATAAGTTTGGTGGAGTCCTCTTTCCTTCTTTCCTTCTTACAAGCAATATATAGCATTCTCTTATATTTAGTTATATGCAATCAGCAGTACCTGGGGCATTCTTTTATTTAGATATTTGTCAATATACAAATTTCTGTTTTACAAATTCCCGCATACAAAACGAAATTTGTATGCAAAGTTCTCTTTTCCCTAGAAGAAAAACATATTGTAATGACAACACTTTCCTTTCGAAATTATTTTTGTATACAAAATGAAATTTGTATGCAAAGCTTTCTTTTCCTTACAAAAAAGGCATTTTATAGCAATAGTACTTTCCCTAGAAAATTATTTCCGCATACAAAATGAAATTTGTATTTGAAGTTCTCTTCTCCCTACAAAAGAGGTATTTTGCAGATATAGTACTGTTCCTACAAAATTATTTCCACATACAATTTGAAATTTGTATGCAAAACTCTCTTTTCCTTACAAAGAAACTATCTTGTAGTGATAGTTGTTTCCCTACAAAATTATTTACACATACAAATACAAAGTGAAACTTGTATTCAAAGGTCTCTTTTCGTTTTAAAAAAATGCATTTTTAAATGATATACTTTCCCTGAAAAAGCATCGTTTTTAAGGGAAAAAGTCTAAGTGGTTTTAATTAGCCCTAATAATCACCCGCTATCACAGGGTACTATTATTCAATCGTTCCCAAAAATCTCCTCTCAGAATTCAATGAAATCACTCAATTTGATTCACAAAAAAAAAAAAATAAATAAAAAAATGAAAATTGCTTAAATCAAAATTGGTTCTTAAATCACCTCCTTTCTCTAAATCTATGTCAACACAGTTCTCTAAAAAGATGCCAGAAACGAGTGGCGATCTCCAGAACAATTTGACATTATAGGTGTGGAAAAAGGAATGATTCTAAATTGGTTTGTGCTAGTTTCATGAAGCATTCGATTTCTAGATCTAGACACTTAGGTTTAATTTATTGTTTATTGAATGATGATAATGGAAGTTATGTGTAATTAGGCTTTTTCGTGGTTTAGTGGTTTGGTATGAATTTCACGATTCTAGACATGGACATTTTAAATGCAATTTTATCCCTTTAAATTATTACATGCAGTTGTTTCTTATTTATTTTGCTTTAATATTAATAAATTATATCCTTTCAAATGGATTTTTGATGATAAAGTTGTTCTACCTTGAGTATAGATTTCTTGTTGCCGTAAACTTTGATTCCCTTTAAAATGCTAGAATGATATTGGGTAAGCATAAAAATGATTCTCTTTAAAATGCTAGAAAGTTGTTGATTAAGCAAAAAAAAAAAAGATTAATCTCTTTAAGATGTTTTTTCATTTGAAAATATGGAAAAACATAACTTTCTTATATATTTCACATATAATGCATTAATTTTCAATTGATTCAATATAATTGACAGAAACTTTTGATTAGAATTTTATATGTTTCATGGAGTTGAGGAAGTTTCTGATAGCAAGTTTCTTTCAATTCAAATTGTAATAAGGTAATTTTGTTCAATTCAGGAACAACATCATCATTTCATCATTTTCTTTGACGTGTATATTAATTTTATTTGTACAGTGAAATATTTCATCATGTCATTAATTTTTATTTTTACTTTTTTGTAGACTCTTTGTGTGATGCCATTGTTGAAGAAGATAAAGACTTTCATGAGACGATCAACTATGGATGAGAACGAGTTGAATATTTAATTATTGAGGGTGTATCATCTAATATTTTAGAGAAATAGTTTATGATTCTAGATATTTAGATGTTAACTTTATCAATAGTTTTAGCTTTTGCCTTTGATATAATGTACAGATTGAATTTAGTATTAAATTATTATTGATATTATTTTTGTATATTCACTTTTCATTTTACTATTATGTCTTCCTTAATATTATTTTCAATAAGCTAATTAATTAGTTTAATATGAAAAACAAATACAATGTATAAAATGTGTACTTTTCCTGCAATCTCTTTCATTGCTGGGACAAATTAATTAGGCTACAATATTCTATTTTCACAAAAATTTTATTTGAAGACGAAGGTAATTTTAGCCTACAAATATTGTTTTCCTATTAAGTTATTTGTATGGAGAGATAAAGTTTAGCCTATAAATTACTTTCCCTACAAAATTTTTTTGTGATAAAAAGTATCCTTCAACGACAAATATATTTGTATGGAAGGAACTTAGTCGTCAAATTATAATTGTCTTCAAAAAGTTTGTAGGGCTAGACTTCACCCGACAAAGTTCTAATGTTTGTTGTCTTAAACCTTTCCCCAAGGTGTTTGCCCCTCAAATTTCCCTGCAAAATTATTTCGTCTCAAGAGACTTTTCCATGCAAATTTTAGCTTTTCCCAATAAAGTTTGTTTGTAGGAAAAATTGAAAATTCTTGTAGTGGTAGCAATTTCAAGAAATTTGAATCATTGATTGTTGGCTGCTTATATGAAACTCGAATTTAGAAATCTGTCCAAACTTTTTCTTATTCTCCTCAATCAATTTTCTAAGTTTTTTATATTTCTTGAATTCTTTCTACTTTTTAGCTGTATACTTTGACATGTACTATAGCACATGGCAATAAGACATGTAGATTCCACTCTTATTCCCCGTACATTTTCCCCCTTATTCTTCTCAATCATTTTTTTTTTTAATTTTTCACACTTTCTCGGTTTCTCCCTACTTTTTTAATTGTATACATACACATGTACTATAGTCTATAGCTTATGGAGATATGAAATACAAAGTCCACCCGCAGTCGCCTTCATATTTGTATTGAGTTATTTGGGGTGGGGAAGTCTTATTATGGGGCTTTAGTAGAATTAAAACTTATGAGGATTTTGTAATCCACTTATGCGATTACTTATCCGTACAAGCGGCAGTATTTATGCATATGCTTGCTCTGCGTGTTGACGAAACTTGTTGAAAGTGTGACAGTAGGCTTGACTTTGTTTGTAATTTTTTCTACGGACAGTGATATCACGTCTGAGATATGAAAATTATTTTTCATATCAGATTTATGCTTTAGCAATTGAGCTGAATGCATATAAACCTTAGAACACATGCTAAAAGAATTCAGTTTTCAATAATTTGGTAGTCATTTGATATCTAATGTTACACTAATGCTCCCAAGTGTTCTAAAGTTGGAGTACTGGTACTTAAAGTTTTATTTGAATTGAGTATTTTCATTTAAGTTTGGCTAGGTACCACAGAAAATTTGCACAAGAATTACAGAATCCTTCAAAACCATGTTGTTAATCTAGAGAAAACTCCTCCAAAACCAGGAAGGAGAAGAGAAAATGGGACAAAATCCTCCAAAACCGGCTGCTGTTTTCTATCAGTTCTCCCTTATTTTCAGACCTTTGCGTGATAATTACGAATCACCTATGGCTGAAATTTGAAGCAATCAAATTATTTAAACTCTCTTTCTATTTTCCTTTTTTTTCTTCTTCTTCTTCTTCCTTTTCTACTTCCTTCTTCCACTTTCTGTTCCACTTTCACTTCTCTCGTTACTGTCTTTTATTTTATTTGGGATTAGATAGGTTCAAATGTAAACTATGAAATCAGAATCTAAAAGCTTTGAACTGGCTCTCAAGCTCATTCTTCTTGCCAATCTAATCCATCGCTCGAGCATCTTTTCTTGTTTTTCATTTCCTTGTTCAACGCTTCAGTCTTTGTTGTTTGCATTTATTTATTCCTTCATAGACTCTTCCCTACCAGTTGAGTGAACTCTTCTTGTTCTTGTTAGATGATTTTCACTTTGAAACATGCCAAATATATAGCACATCACGCATGGTTATGAACTCTGAATTCTTTAGATTATCTGATCTTGATTTACTCTTTTTTTTTTTTAAAGGATTATTTGCAAATGCATGATCCAAAACCAAGATGAAATGATTAAGACAAGTAGGCTCTCTAAACTTTGCAAGGGAATTGGAGATTGTTTAAAAGAGAACAATAAAGGATGAAGGTATCATTTCTTTGTGGAGAGGAAACACTACTAATATCATCTGTTACATGCCAGCACAAGTTTACTTTGTCATTTTTGTAACATTCATCTACCATGTTTTAATGGTTTTCATAGTTTTACAGTCTTGGAGGGGAAACACTGCTAATTGTTATTGTGTCTTGTATAGGCCTTGAACTTTGCATTTAAGGACTACTTCAAGAGACTCTTCAACTTCAAGAAGGACCGTTATGTCTATTGGAAACCTTGCATCAGGTCTATGCTTGTACCCGTCTTAGATGCTTATATTTTATTCCCTTGATTAAGTGTTTCATTATTCATTTGCACGATTGGCTACATGACTTGTAGAAAATGTCTTATTGAGTTTATTAATGTACAAAAATGTTATTTCCTTTTCTTACAGATGTTGAAATGATACTCAATAGTTGCCTATTTTGCATCTCTTTTGTGATAAACGCTAGACACAAGGGATTCAATACACAATCAGGTATGCATTGTTGCGATTCTTTATGTTGTTAAACTCATGCTTATGTATTGATGTCTTGAATGTTAGCAATTTCAGAGTAGTTTTGATTTGTTCAGGTGTCTTACAAATTAATTGGAGCGGACTGAGGTTTGCCGGATGCCAATTTAGTTTAATTATTTGTTTCATTAATTGACTCATATTTTTAAGTTAGCTTTGTGTTTGTAAATTGCAACATATGTGGGATTGAATGTGTATAAGATAATGATGAGAAACTCTGGTATAGAGATTTATAGCTAAAGCACTGGAATTTTTTTTGGAAAAAAATTGATCTATAAGGCGACAAAGTCATCCCAATAGTTTTTTTTTTTAAAAACGAGAATCAACTTGTTGCCGCGACACCATCTGTTGGAACGACTAGGTCGCTCAAATAGAACAACAGGTGCGGGCCTGTTGGGCCTAAATATTTGGAGCGATGAGTTGCCTCTATAGGTAAGTTGACGCGACAATAGGCTCTATAGGGGCCCCAATTTGTTTTACTTCTTGTATGTTATGGCGCATATTACTATTTTCTATTTGTGGTGGCAGTGTCATGATCTTGGTGATTTGTGACAATATTTTGATATGTAAGAAAATTGACATATTGTTTGGATAGTATACTGGAGAGGGGAATTAAGCCTTACATTACACTATCATTCCAAGTTGGAAAAATTGGACCTTTCAAACTTATTCTAAATTTATGTTAATGAGTAAATTTAATCAGGACAATTGTCTCACATTTTTTGCAGTCGCTCATATATATGTGAAATTAAAATCCCTAAGATCTTGATTCATCTGATAATGAATGGTAGTTGAAACATTAGGTGGTCCTTTTTCTTCAAATGGTGACAGTATTCCTGCTACTTTTTAGGTCAAAATTTAATTTCCGCAACAAAATTGTATACAACTGATTAGGAACTGAAAAAGAATTTTAATTGCAAAATTCTGTTTTTGTTTGCGAGCAATTGGAACAGGGGAATTGTTTTTCTTCAGCCAATGATTGATACTTTTTCCTTCGGCAGGTTTTATTTTTCTATTTGTTTGGCATAACTATATGCTCAATGCAAAATGCGATGTTTTTACATTTCTCTGACTTATTTTCAAATTCATCTATTCTTTCGAAAATGCTCTATTTGACATATATAGGGCCATGCCTAACATGATTCTTCTGAGGTCGCCACCTAAGGGCCCATAATTTTTTAGGTCTCCAAAAATCGGGTAAAGGTTTTTTGTAATTGACAAATAATATCATGTTGTACGCGCAATACAAGAAAATCGCGTATTTACAACAAAATTTTTTACGACGGCAGTAAAACCGCTATTATAAACATCATTTACTATAGCAATTGAACCGTGGTAAAAATTAATGTAGTTTATACCTCAACCATAAAATTAAGTGCGGTAAAAGGAATATTAACAACAGTTTTTATTATAACCGTTGTAATTGTTATGATTATTCATGACAGTATTTAATAACCGTAGTAAATACTATATTTTTCATGATAGCAATTCTTGACCGTGGTAAATTAATGAAAAATGAAAAAAAAAAAAGCCTAGCAAAAGGCCACTTCCAACTCACGAGAAATTTAGCCCCAAATCAAAGAATCAAACAAACCCAGTCTCTCAACTCTCAAAGCTGAAACCCACCGTCCCTCTCGCTCTCGCTCTCGCTCTCCCGCTCGCTCTAATTCTCTGGTTCTCACTCGCTCTCGCTCTCGCTCTCGCTTGCTCTGAAACCCTTTTCAATTAGTTCTAGCTTCTTCACAATGGGGTTGAAGGTGAGTTCAAAACTTTCATATATTAGTTTCGTGAAATAATTGATGGTTTTCTTCATTTTTTGTGTTTAAACATGACCGGTGAGGGAGGGTACATCAGATTGCTATATACGACCTCAGTTGCACTCATGACCTTGTTTTCTGCTCTTTTGAGGACAAACGACCAGAATTGTTCAATAGCCTTTTTACATGGAAGCTTTAATGGAATCAATAGAATCTTAATGTCAATAGAGAAAGGAGACAGTGGGTTACTGTGTGTATTCATCAATAGAAACTTGGATGGAATATTAATCTCCTTTCTCTATTCTAGTGTCTATGCCTTTGTACATCTTAATCTTCTTTCTCTATTCTAATGTGTATGCCTTTTTACATTGTATTTTTCTAATTAAAGGAGCAAAAAGGTAACCGATTTCGAGCATGTTGGAGAGTACACATATTAACTAATTAGAATTAGAATAAACCTTTAACTTAGCTTGGAGTATTCATCAGTAGAATTCTTATACATTACTGTGTTCTTGTCCTCATTTAACTGTGGTGTTATTTGTCCTTATCATTATTTGTCTTTGGAAATTTGAACCAAGTTTTCTTCTTTGGATGGGATATATATGTTTGAACAAAGAATGCTTTATATTTTTCGCTCACTAAGGCAAAATAATTTAACAGCCCAATTATTGGAGACGTGCATCTAATTGAGGTCATTTTATTTGAAATTGATAGAATTTACTTAAAAATGAGATGGATAGAATTTATGAGAATTTGAAATTGGAAGGGATTAAGTTTTGATTCTTAGGAACTTCGGATGATTTGCTTGCCAAAAAATCAAGTAGGCGGGCTAGATACGTTAAGCCTCTTGATAAACACGATGTGTGTGTGCGCGCGCGCTATCTTAATGGTTACAAAATTGGTTCCAAAACTGAAACAATTCCATGCAATGCAAGGGGGTGCATAACTGTTTCTCCTTTTAAAGTTTAGCTAGTTTCTAGTACAGTTGTTCAAGGGATAAGGACAGGTTCCAAAAACAATGATGGATATTTCTACTCTAGTCTTTGAGAAAAATTACAGAATCTTGAATACTCATTTTAGAATCCATGAAGAAAATTTCATTGGGGGTGGGGGTGGAGGTAGGGGTGTCATTGTTTACTGGCAGTGGCTGTGAAAAACTTCTTAGCACAACATTGTCATCATATCTGAGAAAATTTGTGAAAAAATTGTCATATTTTTGAGCTGTTTTCTTGCTTTGCTTATGATTTTCACCAAAAGTATGTTATTCATGATTTTTTGAGTTGTACATGCCACATGTGTGGGTGGGTGTGCATGAGCTCTATTTTCTAAAAGCTATTGTCATTGTAAGACACCAATTCCTAGAAACTTTTGGACATTATCAGTGTTGTTTCTGTCTGCATGAGTGTACATTAGTCAACCAAGCACTTTGGGCACAATTATGGTCTACAACGCTAAGCACCATAGAGCTGTGAGAATGTTAGGAGAATGTGTTGAGAAAAGGTGTTTAGTAATTACGGATTATAGGATTGTACATTAAACATTACGTGTGAATAAAAACTGTAATTGTAATCAACACTTAAAGTTGTAATTTAAGTGATCTCACTTAAATGAACGGTCCCAACTCTAGGCTCTTTGAGTATTGCATTGAATAAATATTTGACTCGAGAAAATAAAATATAGTAGTGATTGGTCCTTTTCAAATACCAATGAATTGAATTTTATATAGTTAACATTTGACTAACAGGACTTGTGTGAAATGAGCTAGCAAGAATGTCGAAATTGAATTTACCCTGAAATAGAAATTAAAAAAAGTTTACTTGTTTCATGTTTGTGAACTATTCAAATTCATATTCATGCTTATTGAGGTTTTTTGTTTAATGTCTTTGAATCCTTCTATTTGTTTAATTTTAATTTATACATTTTCGTTTCTTTTTATGACAGACAGGCAACTGATGATGATTGATTAGAATCCCAAAAATGGCAAAAACACAAATTAACTAGCTTGGTTCTCACCATTGGTATGTCCACTCAAGCTATTATATGATCTTTTGTTGAAATGCTTTACATTACCGCATTCTTGGTGATTATAGGTAACTATTTGTTTCCATTCTAGTACTTAAGAATGCTTTACTAATTATAACCATTTTTTTCTGAATGTGTGTAAGCTCTGAGTTATATTACCAACTATATGAGCTTTTTTCAAGTAATTAGTTGTCGCTTGTATCTTTTTTAATTTTGAAGTATTCAAGAGAGTTGCCTTGCCAAACTGTGATTGGGTTTTTTCTGCTATTTGCTTGTAATTTGTATATTCCTACTTTCTAGTTGTAATAGAAGCCTGCCATTTATGAATTGACTATATTTTTTTTAATTTGCTTTATCCTCTCTAATAATATTTACTCTTTTAGCCTCCTAATGGACAAAGATTGGATGTATTCACGAGATAGGATCTCCGCAGAGTACCAGGAAAAAGTAAATGAGTTTTTGAATTTTTCATATAGAGAAAAAGATCCAGGCTCATTGATTTATTGTCCTTGTAAGGATTGTGCCAATAGGTTTTTTGTAAATCGATATGAGGCTTATTCACACCTCATAGTTCGTGGGTTCACGCTAAGTTATATATGTTGGGTTTCTCATGGTGAGAGTGAGACTTGTGGTCCAAGTCAAGAGAACACAGTGGCTAGAGATAACATGCAGTTTGACAACGGAGACAATATGGTCAACATGGTACATAAAGCATTTGGTATTCCTCAAGTAAACACTTGTGATGAGAGTACTGAGCATGTTGGTGGTCCTAATGAAAAAACTAAAGAATTTTTTAAGCTTTTAAAGGATGCTGAAACTGGATTGTTTCCAAGTTGTCAAACTTTTACCAAGTTATCTTTTACAGTTTGCCTCTTACAGCTAAAGTGCTCTCGAGCTGGACAAATAAATCGCTTACAATGTTGTTAAAATTATTGAAAGAACACTACCACAGAATTAGAGAAAAAAATACGGAATAGGTGTCGGTTTCTCGGACGAACGACGCCTTAACTAGACGCGGTGGCAACTTGTAATAAATGAATGCACAAGAACTGACGCCAAATATCACATTGTGCATTGGCCGTCGGTTGCCAACAGGCGACCGACGCCCAAAGTTGAAAAAAGGCGTCGGTCCCTAACATAGGCGTTGGTTCCACTAAGGGACCGACGCCCATACTTCTTTTCTTTACATTTATCTTTCTGCCTCGCGAACTAGACGACTGTTGAATGAAAAGAACGGTCTGCGCACAAGAACTCCATCGGAAAGTGCAAGTGAATTTCACTCCAAAATCACATTTTGAAATTTACTTCCAATATTTCGAGCCCTAACTCCCTAGATCTACAGACAAGCTACTCCATTCGAGCGGTGGTGGAGGCGGGCGGTGGCCGATTAAGGTTCCATTTCTTGGTATATATTGCATAGCATTTCCATCTTCACCTTAAGTTTTGCATAATCTCTTAGACACTAAAATATTAGTTCTGGTTATAGGTGGAACCGCAGCAAAGGCGGGCTGCGGCGGACTTCCTTGTGTATTTTTTCTCCACATTTGCAAAAGTAATTTCTTGTTCATTACTTGGTTAGTTAAGAGATTTATTTTGGATTTAGAAATTATGATTTTTAGGGTTTTTTGTGAAATTTGGTAAATGAGGGGTTTGTTGTTTTATTAGCAGGAATATGAAATTTCTTG